>JBBPBX010011359.1:48353-56085 GCA_038048925.1 Garcialebias charrua | reverse complement strand
TGTACCACAAGGCTCAGTTTTAGGACCAACTCTCTTTACAATCTACATAGCTAATGTAGGTCACTGCATCCCTGATGCATCCTTACATTTCTATGCTGATGATACAGTTGTTTATTGCCGAGCTAAAACAGTAGCTAAGGCTTTCCAGTTACTGCAATCCGCTTTTGACATCATCCAGTCAGATTTGTTCCGTCTCAAACTTGTCCTAAATGCTGATAAAACAAAAGGGATGTTTTTTTCAAATAGGAAGGCGGTTCCAGCAGATCCTCCTCTGATTTTATCTTCAAATGGTGTCCCTATTGAGTTTGTTGATTCCTATAAATATCTGGGTATCCTGATCGATTCACATCTCTCTTTTAAACTCCACGTGGAAAACCTAGTGAAGAAATTGAAAGTTAAACTGGGTTTCTTTTTCAGAAACAGATCCTGTCTATCACTGAATGTCAGGAAACGCCTTGTGTCTGTGACTTTCCTTCCCTCCATTGATTACGGTGACATTCTCTACATGAATGCTCCTAAAAGCACCCTGCAGATGTTGGATGTGGTCTATCATGGTGCACTAAGATTCATAACTGGTTGTGATTATCGTACCCACCACTGCACCCTGTATTCACTGGTTAACTGGACATCATTAACCTCACGCAGACTCTTCCACTGGTACATTTTCATCTTTAAATCACTTCTTGGTCTACTGCCCTCATACATCTCCTCCTACATGTCTTTGCGTGAGTGCAGCTACAGTGTGCGCTCTCAGGACATGATTACCTGCAGTGTTCCGTCAGTGAGGACTGAACTTGGAAAAAGGGCCTTCTCCTACTCTGCTCCTGCTTCATGGAATATCTTACAAAAAGATCTGAAGCTCTCGGCCCTGACCTCCCTAAATGGTTTTCAGAATCTGTTGGAATCCTGGCAAAAACCAATGCAGATTTGTTCCTGTCTTTGATTTTATACGTCTACCTTATAATGTTTTGCTAGTTTTTTGATACTTTGTTAAAAAAAAAAAAAAAAAAATCTTTTGTTTTTTTTTCTCTTTTTGTTTTCTATTGTTTATTGTTTGTTTGTTTATTGTTTAATGAAATTCTATCACTGCTGTTCATTGTTCTTTAGTTTTAGCAGGTCGCTTTCGTAAATGAGCCCATGAGGTTCAAAAGATTTACCTGACTAAATAAAGGTTGAATGAATGTGTGAAGTGAAGGAAAGAGTGGTGTCGAGGATGACACCGAGACTCTTGACCTGAGGGGAGGGGGATAGCAGAGAGTTGTTAAGGGGGACGAGAAGATGTTCTGATTTTGAAATAGAGTTTTTGGTACCAACAAGAATGATTTCTGTTTTGTTGCTGTTTAGTTGAAGGAAATTGTTAGAAAACCAGTGATTTAGCTCATTGAGACAGTCGGTGAGGATGGAGGGTGGGTGGGTGGAGTTAGGTTTTGATGACAAGTAGAGCTGTGTGTCATCAGCATAACAGTGGAAATGGACGCCGTATTTGCGGAAGATGTGACCTAGAGGAAGGAGGTAAATGATGAAGAGGAGGGGTCCGAGGACAGAGCCTTGGGGGACACCCGTGGAGACAGGGGAAGACTGGGAACGGAAGGATTTAAGCTGAATGAATTGAGTGCGGTCAGAGAGATAGGAGTTGAACCAGTCTAACGGGGTACCTGAGATGCCAATGGAGGTTAGTCTGTTGAGGAGGATAGAATGACAGATGGTGTCGAAGGCAGAACTTAGATAACCAGTCTAACGGGGTACCTGAGATGCCAATGGAGGTTAGTCTGTTGAGGAGGATAGAATGACAGATGGTGTCGAAGGCAGAACTTAGATCAAGAAGAATGAGGATGGACAGAAGACCAGAGTCAGCAGCAAGAAGAAGGTCGTTAGTAATTTTTACTAGGGCTGTTTCGGTGCTATGGTGGGGGCGAAATCCAGATTGAAACTCTTCATAAATGTTGTTGTTGGACAGGTGAGAGTGAACTTGACTAGCAACAAACTTCTCAGGCGTGTTGAGATAAGACGGCCGGTCAAGGCCAGTCGGGGAGCCAAATGTCAGATAAAAACAATTGTTTTGGGAACAGGCAGAACTTTAATGACATCTACCTTCAGTCTGTGTCGGTCCACTCGCTTCCAAAATGTCCAAATTAAAATGACCACACAAATGGAACGTGCCTGAGAAAATCCCCGAGATCTAATCCATTCAGCCAAAAGTCTGGTTTCTCGAGACATGAACCATCATCAGCCATCATGTAAGACAGGCAGCCTGACCAGGTCCAGATTTGCTGCTGATGTCTTCCTTTAGTGTTGATAGACCAGGAACCAGACAAATCCAAAAAGCAGGAACCAGTTATCATAAATCCAATTAAATATTTGTCCTTAAGATTCACAGATGACAGCAGAGATAGACACGTCAACAAGTCTTCCAAGTCGATGAGATATCCAGCTGTGTGCATGCCAACAGGGCAAATCGACAAGAGGTCACCACACGCAACCAGAGGTCACCACACGCAACCAGAGGTCACCACACGCAACCAGAGGTCACCACACGCAACCAGAGGTCACCACACGCAACCAGAGGTCACCACACGACACGCAGCCAGAGGTCACCACACGCAGCCAGAGGTCACCACACGCAGCCAGAGGTCACCACACGCAACCAGAGGTCACCACACGCAACCAGAGGTCAGCATACGCAACCAGAGGTCAGCATACGCAACCAGAGGTCAGCATACGCAACCAGAGGTCACAACACGCAGCCAGAGGTCACCACACGCAGCCAGAGGTCACCACACGCAGCCAGAGGTCACCACACGCAGCCAGAGGTCACCACACGCAACCAGAGGTCACCACACGCAACCAGAGGTCAGCATACGCAACCAGAGGTCAGCATACGCAACCAGAGGTCACCACACGCAACCAGAGGTCACCACACGCAACCAGAGGTCACCACACGCAACCAGAGGTCACTATACGCAGCCAGAGGTCACCACACGCAACCAGAGGTCACCACACGCAACCAGAGGTCACCATACGCAACCAGAGGTCAGCATACGCAACCAGAGGTCANCAGCTGTGTGCATGCCAACAGGGCAAATCGACAAGAGGTCACCACACGCAACCAGAGGTCACCACACGCAACCAGAGGTCACCACACGCAACCAGAGGTCACCACACGCAACCAGAGGTCACCACACGCAGCCAGAGGTCACCACACGCAGCCAGAGGTCACCACACGCAGCCAGAGGTCACCACACGCAGCCAGAGGTCACCACACGCAGCCAGAGGTCACCACACGCAGCCAGAGGTCACCACATGCACAACAGGTGTGTTGTGCTCACCTTCCTCCTGCACTGGTGTCTCTGACAGTTCCTGGTTTTGGGGCACTTGGAGTCACACAGGTACTCTTTATGACACGGCATCAACTTCTTGTATTTGCCACACCTGCACTCCTTCTCCACCTCCTGCACACAGAAGCAGACAGACAGGTTAACCTGTCTGTGTCTCAGAGGGTTTCAGTGTGTTATCATGTGACTGGTGTGTGTGTGTCACCTGTCTGCAGGTCTCACAGCTGCCTCGATGACACCTCATTGAACAAGTGTGTTTCAGGCAGGACAGACGGCGGTCACACGTGTCCCCGCATGGCGGCACTTCCTCTGTGCACGGCAGAGATGACTCTACACACACACACACACACACACACAGTTATTATCAGAGTGCCATTTAGAAAACAACACAAAGACAGAGCTGTGTGTGTCTGAGCTCCTGAACGTTGACATTTAAACAGAGACGGAAGATTAAAAGTGTTCATGTGTTGTGTGTGTCTGTGTTGTTGTGTTGATGTTATTTAAAGTTCAGACTGCAGTCTGAACTTTAAATAACATCAACACCTTGTCTCTTTATCAGGATTTAAAACATTAATGTCTTTTGAATCAAACCACAATAAATGACCCTGTTATAGAAAGAGACGTGTGCGTGTGCGTGTGGTCTCACTGGTCTTGCTGCAGGGACAGGACCTGGTGACGGAGCGAGGACACGGAGGACAGAATCCATCGTGACAGACGACCTCACAGGTGTGATTCCCACAGGTGAGCAGAGCTCCACACACCTGAGACACAGACACACAGACAGGTTCAGACACACAGACAGGTTCAGACACACAGACAGGTTCAGACACACAGACAGGTTCAGACACACAGACAGGTTCAGACACACAGACAGGTTCAGACACACAGGATGGTGAACCTCAGTGTAATACCTCTCGTGACCAGCAGGTGTGAGGAGAACACCTTTAATTAAAAGAGGAAACATTAAATCTGTTTTATTATTTTAATAATCTGCATGTTTGGACATGAATTCATATTAAATCTGTTTTAATATTTTTAATAATCTGCATGTTATGACATGAGTTCATATTAGTTCTGTTATAATATTTTTAATAATCTGCGTGTTTGGACATGAGTTCATATTAATTCTGTTATACTATTTTAATAATCTGCATGTTTGGACATGAGTTCATATTAATTCTGTTATAATATTTTTAATAATCTGCGTGTTTGAACATGAGTTCATATTAATTCTGTTATAATATTTTTAATAATCTGCGTGTTTGAACATGAGTTCATATTAATTCTGTTATAATATTTTTAATAATCTGCATGTTTGGACATACATTCATATTAAATATGTTATACTATTTTAATAATCTGCATGTTTGGACATACATTCATATTAAATCTGTTTTAATATTTTAATAATCTGCATGTTTGGACATACATTCATATTAAATCTGTTTTAATATTTTAATAATCTGCATGTTTGGACATGAGTTCTACATTAAAATAAATTAAATTGTGTCCTACAACCAAAGGGTCACACGACACTCCAGACTCAGACGTTGTCCTGTTTTTATTTAACTCTCTGTCAGACCTCCAGCTTCATGGATCCAAACTGCTGAACAGAACCTGAACCCGGCTCATCAGAACCACCGGTCCATTTCAACGGGTTCTGTTCTGACAAGTTTAACATCTGTCTGTTTACGTGTTCATGTTGTGAGTTTAAAGAACAAACGGACAGTCCTTCTCCAGAGCCAACAGGAGGAGCAGAACCTCCTGACAGAACCGGTCCAGGGTCCAGGTGGGTTTACCTGAGAACAGTTCCAGCGGGGGCTGGCACACGGTCTCTGTGCTTCCTGTAGACCACACACACAGCTCTGGACGCTGACCCTGGGACAGGGGGAGCACTCTGACACACACACACACACATGAATGAATGCAGAGGTCCACAGTAGGGAGGGGTTACCTGGTGGAGAGAAGCTGAGGTGTGTACCTGTGTGACACGGCTTGGTACAGGTGTGTTGTTTACAGGACAACAGCTTCCCGCACGTCTGCTGACACGACCACGGCTGGAAACACACACACACACACACACGTCAGGTGACATCATCTTTCTTCTGAAGGGGTTGTGTGGAGTAACTGTGAGCAGTCTGTGTTTACCTGCAGTCAGATGTAACAGGAGGACTGATAAAAGTCCACATGACAACAAATAACTAATTTTAATATTAAATTATTGAGCCCAGTCCAGAAGAACCCCAAAAGTTTGTCTGTAGCTCACTCTCTGTAAAGTCTTTTGTGAAGTACTTTGTACTGTAAAGTCTGTAAAATGTTTTGTAAAGTACTTTAAAGGGGACCGCGTATTCAAAATTCACTTTTTAATGGGTTTTTTATGGTAAATGGTGAATGGAGCTTATTTATATAGCGCTTTCTAGCCCCCTGTGAGGAGCCCCAAAGCGCTTTACAATACCAGCCATCCACCCATTCATTCACACATTCATACACCGGTAGTGGTAGCCTGCCTTGCAAGGCGCCATCCAGACCTACCGGGAGCAACTCAGGGTTAAGTGTCTTGCCCAGGGACACAACGACACATGGTGGGTGGATGCGGGATTCGAACCTCCAACCTTCCGATCGGGGGTCGACTGCCATTACCACTGTGCCACGCCGCCCCGTTTTTTTACTCAACTTTGGGTATGTACTTCATAAAAAAAACATTCCTAGGGCCAAAAAAATGCACCCAGTGGTTTATTTACTCTAAGTAGATTTATTTATCTTTGATAGAAACACTTCGTTTGCACTTCCTGCGGTTTGTGACGTCACAAACCGCAGCCACAACCCACCTCAACCTTAGTCCAGCCCCGTCACCTAGCAACCCCTGGTGATGCTCCACCCACTTCAGTATAAAAGAGGTGACGGTTGTTTTTCCTTATTTCATGTCAGCACAATGGCTAAAAATGTCACAGAGTCTAGCCAGCTAACGTGAGCGTTGCGAAGATTCTCTAACCCTCCTGGCCCAGATAATGGCGGAGGAGCGCCCACTAAGCAGATTTAAAATTGATAGTTTTCAGATGGGAGTCTTGAATGAACAGCAATGCAGCATGTTGCAGTGTGTGTGTGTGTGTGTGTTGGTTTATGTGTCATAGCAGGCCAGACTACGTACCGCTAAACCACATTAACAAACCTGTGTGTGTGTGTGTGTGTGTGTGCGCGCGCTGATCGAGGGAGACAGCCCCGCTGTGTGTGTGTCCGTTGCGAGCGACATCCGCTCCCTCCAGCGCGCGCACAGGGGGAGGGAGGGAGACGTCAGGGAGTTGTACATTTATTACAGAGGAAAAATTAAAAAATGACACGACAACTTGTACACGTCTGATCTGTCCCACAATAAATACGTCGCGGTCCAGTTCAGCTCAGCTCAGGGCTCTGGGTGGCAGTAACGCGAGTTCAGACATCCTCGTCTGCCTTTGGAGGGCGGAGTTAATGTAAACAGATCTTTGAAGGGCGTGGCCACGAGATCTCATTATCATAAACCAGTCGTTCAAAACGAAAGTTAAAAATGGCAGAATTAAAAAGGGTATAATTGATTATCTAAGAATTATTTTGTGTATTAAATTGAATGAACATTGTCTGGATAGCCCACAGACTTATCATAAAAAATTTAAAAACCTATCTGTGGTCTCCTTTAAGTAAGTAAGTTTTATTTATATAGCACATTTCACAGACATGACAGTCACAAAGTGCTTCACAAAAGGAAAATAAAATCATAAAATCACAGAAAAATAAAATCATAAAATCACAGAAATACTATACAAAAAGGTAAAACATAACAAGCTCTAAAAACAATGTACAAAGTTAACCAAACGCCTGTCTGAAGAGATGAGTCTTATATAGTATTTTGTGCTGTAAAGTCTGTAAAGAGTTTTGTAAAGTACTTTATATAGTACTTTGTAGTGTAAAGTCTGGAAAGTGTTTTGTAAAGTATGTTAAATGTTTTCTAAAGTACTTTATATAGTACTTTGTACTGTAAAGTCTGTAAAGTGCTTTGTGAAGTACTTTGTACAGTATTTTGTACTGTAAAGTCTGTAAAATGTTTTGTAAAGTACTTTATTTTGTACTGTAAAGTGTTTTGTAAAGTACTTTGTAAGTACTTTGTACTGTAAAGTATGTCAAGTGCTTTTTCAAGTACTTTACACAGTTAAAGTACTGTGTAAAATACTTTGTACTGTAAAGTTTGTTCAATGTTTTGTAAAGTACTACCGGTATGTACAGTAGTTTGTACTGTAAAGTATGTAAAGTGTTTTGTAAAGTACTTTGTACTGTAAAGTTTGTAAAATGTTTTGTAAAGTACTATGTAAAGTATGTAAAGTGTTTTGTCAAGTACTTTGTATTGTAAAGTCTTCAAAGTGTTTTGTATA
>JBBPBX010011359.1:25853-43353 GCA_038048925.1 Garcialebias charrua | reverse complement strand
ACACAACCTAACAGACATGTACCTGAAGGCAACACAGAGCCACACACCATGAACACAACCTAACAGACATGTACCTGAAGGCAACACAGAGCCACACCATGAACACAACCTGACAGACATGTACCTGAAGGCAACACAGAGCCACACCATGAACACAACCTAACAGACATGTACCTGAAGGCAACACAGAGCCACACCATGAACACAACCTAACAGACATGTACCTGAAGGCAACACAGAGCCACACCATGAACACAACCTAACAGACATGTACCTGAAGGCAACACAGAGCCAACACCATGAACACAACCTAACAGACATGTACCTGAAGGCAACACAGAGCCAACACCATGAACACAACCTAACAGACATGTACCTGAAGGCAACACAGAGCCAACACCATGAACACAACCTAACAGACATGTACCTGAAGGCAACACAGAGCCCACACCATGAACACAACCTGACAGACATGTACCTGAAGGCAACACAGAGCCAACACCATGAACACAACCTAACAGACATGTACCTGAAGGCAACACAGAGCCCACACCATGAACACAACCTAACAGACATGTACCTGAAGGCAACACAGAGCCACACCATGAACACAACCTAACAGACATGTACCTGAAGGCAACACAGAGCCACACCATGAACACAACCTAACAGACATGTACCTGAAGGCAACACAGAGCCACACCATGAACACAACCTAACAGACATGTACCTGAAGGCAACACAGAGCCAACACCATGAACACAACCTAACAGACATGTACCTGAAGGCAACACAGAGCCAACACCATGAACACAACCTAACAGACATGTACCTGAAGGCAACACAGAGCCCACACCATGAACACAACCTGACAGACATGTACCTGAAGGCAACACAGAGCCAACACCATGAACACAACCTAACAGACATGTACCTGAAGGCAACACAGAGCCCACACCATGAACACAACCTAACAGACATGTACCTGAAGGCAACACAGAGCCCACACCATGAACACAACCTAACAGACATGTACCTGAAGGCAACACAGAGCCCACACCATGAACACAACCTGACAGACATGTACCTGAAGGCAACACAGAGCCCACACCATGAACACAACCTGACAGACATGTACCTGAAGGCAACACAGAGCCCACACCATGAACACAACCTGACAGACATGTACCTGAAGGCAACACAGAGCCCACACCATGAACACAACCTGACAGACATGTACCTGAAGGCAACACAGAGCCAACACCATGAACACAACCTGACAGACATGTACCTGAAGGCAACACAGAGCCCACACCATGAACACAACCTGACAGACATGTACCTGAAGGCAACACAGAGCCAACACCATGAACACAACCTAACAGACATGTACCTGAAGGCAACACAGAGCCCACACCATGAACACAACCTAACAGACATGTACCTGAAGGCAACACAGAGCCCACACCATGAACACAACCTGACAGACATGTACCTGAAGGCAACACAGAGCCCACACCATGAACACAACCTGACAGACATGTACCTGAAGGCAACACAGAGCCCACACCATGAACACAACCTGACAGACATGTACCTGAAGGCAACACAGAGCCCACACCATGAACACAACCTGACAGACATGTACCTGAAGGCAACACAGAGCCCACACCATGAACACAACCTGACAGACATGTACCTGAAGGCAACACAGAGCCCACACCATGAACACAACCTGACAGACATGTACCTGAAGGCAACACAGAGCCAACACCATGAACACAACCTAACAGACATGTACCTGAAGGCAACACAGAGCCCACACCATGAACACAACCTGACAGACATGTACCTGAAGGCAACACAGAGCCCACACCATGAACACAACCTGACAGACATGTACCTGAAGGCAACACAGAGCCAACACCATGAACACAACCTAACAGACATGTACCTGAAGGCAACACAGAGCCAACACCATGAACACAACCTAACAGACATGTACCTGAAGGCAACACAGAGCCCACACCATGAACACAACCTAACAGACATGTACCTGAAGGCAACACAGAGCCCACACCATGAACACAACCTAACAGACATGTACCTGAAGGCAACACAGAGCCCACACCATGAACACAACCTAACAGACATGTACCTGAAGGCAACACAGAGCCCACACCATGAACACAACCTGACAGACATGTACCTGAAGGCAACACAGAGCCAACACCATGAACACAACCTAACAGACATGTACCTGAAGGCAACACAGAGCCCACACCATGAACACAACCTGACAGACATGTACCTGAAGGCAACACAGAGCCAACACCATGAACACAACCTAACAGACATGTACCTGAAGGCAACACAGAGCCCACACCATGAACACAACCTAACAGACATGTACCTGAAGGCAACACAGAGCCCACACCATGAACACAACCTGACAGACATGTACCTGAAGGCAACACAGAGCCCACACCATGAACACAACCTGACAGACATGTACCTGAAGGCAACACAGAGCCCACACCATGAACACAACCTGACAGACATGTACCTGAAGGCAACACAGAGCCAACACCATGAACACAACCTGACAGACATGTACCTGAAGGCAACACAGAGCCAACACCATGAACACAACCTGACAGACATGTACCTGAAGGCAACACAGAGCCCACACCATGAACACAACCTGACAGACATGTACCTGAAGGCAACACAGAGCCCACACCATGAACACAACCTGACAGACATGTACCTGAAGGCAACACAGAGCCACACCATGAACACAACCTGACAGACATGTACCTGAAGGCAACACAGAGCCAACACCATGAACACAACCTAACAGACATGTACCTGAAGGCAACACAGAGCCACACCATGAACACAACCTAACAGACATGTACCTGAAGGCAACACAGAGCCCACACCATGAACACAACCTGACAGACATGTACCTGAAGGCAACACAGAGCCCACACCATGAACACAACCTGACAGACATGTACCTGAAGGCAACACAGAGCCCACACCATGAACACAACCTGACAGACATGTACCTGAAGGCAACACAGAGCCCACACCATGAACACAACCTGACAGACATGTACCTGAAGGCAACACAGAGCCCACACCATGAACACAACCTGACAGACATGTACCTGAAGGCAACACAGAGCCCACACCATGAACACAACCTAACAGACATGTACCTGAAGGCAACACAGAGCCCACACCATGAACACAACCTGACAGACATGTACCTGAAGGCAACACAGAGCCAACACCATGAACACAACCTAACAGACATGTACCTGAAGGCAACACAGAGCCCACACCATGAACACAACCTGACAGACATGTACCTGAAGGCAACACAGAGCCCACACCATGAACACAACCTAACAGACATGTACCTGAAGGCAACACAGAGCCAACACCATGAACACAACCTAACAGACATGTACCTGAAGGCAACACAGAGCCAACACCATGAACACAACCTAACAGACATGTACCTGAAGGCAACACAGAGCCCACACCATGAACACAACCTAACAGACATGTACCTGAAGGCAACACAGAGCCAACACCATGAACACAACCTAACAGACATGTACCTGAAGGCAACACAGAGCCCACACCATGAACACAACCTAACAGACATGTACCTGAAGGCAACACAGAGCCAACACCATGAACACAACCTGACAGACATGTACCTGAAGGCAACACAGAGCCCACACCATGAACACAACCTGACAGACATGTACCTGAAGGCAACACAGAGCCACACCATGAACACAACCTGACAGACATGTACCTGAAGGCAACACAGAGCCAACACACATGAACACAACCTGACAGACATGTACCTGAAGGCAACACAGAGCCCACACCATGAACACAACCTGACAGACATGTACCTGAAGGCAACACAGAGCCCACACCATGAACACAACCTGACAGACATGTACCTGAAGGCAACACAGAGCCCACACCATGAACACAACCTAACAGACATGTACCTGAAGGCAACACAGAGCCCACACCATGAACACAACCTAACAGACATGTACCTGAAGGCAACACAGAGCCCACACCATGAACACAACCTAACAGACATGTACCTGAAGGCAACACAGAGCCACACCATGAACACAACCTAACAGACATGTACCTGAAGGCAACACAGAGCCCACACCATGAACACAACCTGACAGACATGTACCTGAAGGCAACACAGAGCCAACACCATGAACACAACCTGACAGACATGTACCTGAAGGCAACACAGAGCCCACACCATGAACACAACCTGACAGACATGTACCTGAAGGCAACACAGAGCCCACACCATGAACACAACCTGACAGACATGTACCTGAAGGCAACACAGAGCCCACACCATGAACACAACCTAACAGACATGTACCTGAAGGCAACACAGAGCCCACACCATGAACACAACCTGACAGACATGTACCTGAAGGCAACACAGAGCCAACACCATGAACACAACCTGACAGACATGTACCTGAAGGCAACACAGAGCCAACACCATGAACACAACCTGACAGACATGTACCTGAAGGCAACACAGAGCCCACACCATGAACACAACCTAACAGACATGTACCTGAAGGCAACACAGAGCCCACACCATGAACACAACCTGACAGATGTTTCAGGTGAAGCAGCTGTTGGACATTTATTTGTGCATACTACTGCTGTATATTCACAAGTTCTTGTTTTTTTTTCAAAACAGTTGCATGTAATTATTTATTAAAGACCGTGTAAAGTGAATTTCAACATTTTCTTAAATAAACATTATAAATGTGATAATTGTAATGTTGTAAATGAGTAAAAAGTCTCAAAATTGTAGCTCAATTAATTTTGAAGTTATACATGAAACTGTGTATAAAGACATGTGTGTTTCAGGATTTTTTAGGCGTGTTTTAAACGGGACCGCGTTTCGTCACGCGGTCCTCATTAGTATAGCCCTACCCGTTCACTCGCAACTCGCAGATAGCATCAGATAGCAATAGCATAGATATTTTGTTCATTGTTAGCTAGCTAATCAATTATGCCTCGTTCCTGCATCTTCCCAGGATGTTTTAATGGTCAGGGCACCTGCTACTGACCGTCTCCCTCCTCAGCCTCCGGACACCGCCGCCGCCTTTCCTGTTTCTTTTCTTTCTTTCTTTTTTATTGCTAAGCCTGTGCCCTACAAGTTCACAAGCTCCTTTTTTGCTAAGAAAATGCGACAGGTCCATTGCATACTTAGTTATCAACGTGATTACTCTTTATCTTAATCACCAACACAGCCCCCGCATGCGATGTGTCGGGTCGGACCGGTGCAGCCGCGCGAGTCCGCTCATCTTCTAAACACATAACAGCGGAGTTATGAATTATAGTTGCGTCCTCAACTTTAAAAATAAAACCAGAGTTGTTTGTGCACTAAAAACAGCGTAACTCTTGGAAAAAGGAGCAAACAGAGCAGGTTTACTGATGAACCTGTCTTCCTCCTCCACACAGTTCAGCTCTGAGCGAGAGAGTCCTCCTACTTGCTCTCTGAGCTGCAGAACTGCGCTGAAACCACGCCCACGTGCTGACACGCCCCCACAGTTCCAGACTAAGGGAAAATCATGTTTTTTCATGATTTTTGACACTTAATTTTATAAGGAAAACAATGTTTTTAATCAGTCAGATTTATATGGGTGATTAATAACACATATTTATGCCATGTGATAAACTAAAAACACAAATCTAATTTCACTTTACACGGTCTTTAACATTTCCACAGAAGGAACGCAGTCTTTACAGAACTTTAAGGTCCAGTTACACCGGACTGCTGCACTACACTCCTCAGTGATGAAGAGCAGTGTGAACTGAAGATGTTCTGACCCGGTCCAGTTCTGATCTGCAGTGGTGCTGACAGCAGACGTACCTGTTGGGGGTGGAGCTGGGAGGATATTCTGTCCGACACTTGGGGCTGAGGAGAGAAGAACAGTTCATAAATCTGGACCTGAAACCAATTTAACGTCTAGAGAATAAAGTTAGTTTCACTTTAATTTTTAAACCAAACATCTGAAGAGGTTCAGGGAACAGCAGGAACAAAGATGAAGAAGAGGTTTCTACGTCTTCTCCTGACCACCATCATACGCTCCTCTGAAACGGGTTGAATGAAAAGAAAACATCTGGAGTTCCTCACCAGGGCCAGGGGTGCTGCTTCTGACCAAAGTCTTCATCAGTGACGGAGGAGATGAGGAAGACCGAGTCTCTGGCCCATTTCTGAATGCAGGGCAGGTGGAAGAGGGAGAAGCATCCGGAGCAGCTCCACACCTGAACACAAACACACGTTCTGACCACAAACACACGTTCTGAACACAAACACACGTTCTGACCCACAAACACACACCTGAACACAAACACACGTTCTGACCACAAACACACGTTCTGAACACAAACACACGTTCTGATCCACAAACACACGTTCTGACACACAAACACACGTTCTGACCCACAAACACACGTTCTGACCCACAAACACACGTTCTGACCCACAGGAGTCCAGGTCCGAGTCTGAGGGGTCTGAGGGGACAACTCAGCCGACGCTGCAGGAACAAAACTTTAACAACAGAATCTCAATTTACTGAGAACATCTACAGAACAATCTATCAATTTACTGAGAACGTCTACGGAACAACCCGTTTACGTCTGCATGGAGGAAACCTCCTGATGAGCCATGAAGCTGTGGACTACAACTCCCAGAATCCTGTTCAGCTACAAACTGAAAACAGTGACGGAGCTGCTGTCACTGAAAACACTTTTCTCTTCAAATTTAATTACAGTATTTTCTGGTCTATAAGTCGCACCTTTTTATCTAATTTGCATGCCCTGCGACTAATAGAGAGGTGAGACGTGTTTATGGATTTTTCCCCATATTTTTAGACCAATTTTTGGCTCAGATATGACCGTTTTTCAATTTTGGCTAAAAATTGTGCAGTACCACTTTTGTCCACTAGGGTACACCGACCGTTCCCACCTCATGTGTCCGACGGCAGCCTCCTCTGGTCGGGCTGACTCTGTCACTGCCCGGCCTCCTGCTCTGGAGGTAACTTCTGTTAGCTGTTTTTGTTAGCAACGGGTACTATTTATCTAAATAAGTCATGAACTACAGAACAGATTTTTAATATCAAACTTACAGAACGTAATTACTTGGTGGACATTTACAAACTGTTGACCTGTTTAAGACATTTGAGATAAAATTCAATTTATTTATAATTTATTTTCGCAGCGCACGCGACCGTTTGGAAGACGTCAAAGCGAAACAATTTAAATCCAGCAGATTTGACCATTTCGTGAATTTATTAAGGAACGGTTAAGCTCAGGAACCCTTGTGCTATAATGTCAGCTATAATTTTTAGCAAACAAATAATTGTTTTTACCGTGTTAATCTTGTAAAGTCCTTCCGTGCTCGCTCGCTTGTGGCCGCCATTTTCAGCAGGGCAAATGAGGCGCTGACGCGTCGCGTAGCGGTGACGCATAATAAATGCGTCTTAAATTATAACGGTGCGACCTATCAGGCGGAAAATATGGTAAACACAATTCTCTGCATCAGAGCAGCTGAGGCTCATGGGTAATGCAGTCCTAACAGCTGCTCGGCACCGGACGTCAGGTTTTTATTGAGGTTTTCACAGCAAACATGAAAAATATTTTACTGAATCTCACTGAATGATTAATTTAAATATATTCTGTAAATAAATCACGTTCCTGCTAAAAATAACACGAAAAACTAACTTTAACTGAACTAAATCATCAACAGACGAAGCAGAAGAATTAAACTGTGTCCAGGCTCCTCTGAAGTCCAGGACCAGCTCCCTGACCCGGATCGGACGAAACGGGTCGAGAAAGCAGCTTAAGCTTGGTGTGTGTTTCTGTGTGTGTGTGTGTGTGTGTGTGTGTGAGTCTGACCGGCTGCGTCCTCTTGACGGAGGCGATGCAGATCAGACAGGTGAGCGCTCCGGACTGGAACAGGTCGCTGACGTACTGACCGGTTCTGACCAGACCCGACGAGTCTCCGTCTGGACACACAGGGCAGTGAGAACCTGATGTGGTTCAGGGTCAGAACCTCGTGCTCAGGTGACCCTCACCTGTCTGGACCGTGTAGGAGGTGAAGGTGGACTCCAGGACCTTCCCTCTCTGCTGGTCTCCATCATCCTCATCCTCGTCGTTGTCTTCATCAGAGGAAGAGGAGCTGACGTGGTGGTTCTCCACCAGCCTCTTGGCAGCAGCCTGGTTGGACTTTCGGATCTCCTGGAACCTGGACTCTCCTGTCAAAATAAAAAAAGGTGTGCGGTGGTCAGAACCGGGTCTGGACCTGGTGTTGATAAAACCCACAACTTGAGCTCTTCTTCCTCACCCTGCAGAGGTTCAGGAGTCGAGTTTGTTTTCATCCTGGGTCCTGGTCCAGCAGCAGCCGGCCTCGCCTTCTGCAGGGGGCGTGACCTTTGACCCTGAGCATCCTGACCCCGGCCACGCCCCCTGCCCTGCTGTCGCCAGGACGGATCCATGGGAACCGCCTGCGGGGTCAAACAGGAGGCTGTCAGTGAGGAGCACTGCGCATGCGCCAGGTGATGGAGCTCAAACGGACCAGAGTTCTGTTGTTTTCTCTGATGAAACTACAGCTGCAGATAAAAACAGAAACATAAAGTGGCTCTGTGTGATCAAGAAAGTCCTTCAGCTGATTATTTCAGCTGATTATTTCAGCTGAGTTCAGCCTCAGAGAACCGTTAGCTTCAGTTCAAACAGAGCTAACCGGCTAACCGAGCGGAGCTAACCATAGATATATACACGTGCGTGTATATATCTATGGAGCTAACAGCTCCCAGAAAACACGCAAACAACGCGTCACATCCTGTAAATAAAAACTTGTGAATAATAATAAACTCCACGAGTGCTTCTTTAACTCTTCGGTTTTGATTAAAACACAAATAATAAGTGATTTAAGCCGCAGTTTGGAGTTAAACTCACCTCAGAAGACCGAGCAGACACTCCGCTGCCTGATTGTCATACGCGGCAGCCCGCAGTGCATGCTGGGATTAAAAGTTCTTTAAGCCAGTCGAATAGTCAAACTGAAAGGAGTAAAAACTACAATACCCACAATAACACTGAAAACAAGGCTGAAGCAGAAGCATGACGTGTCAGTGAGCGGCTGGATTTATCTGCACTATTAATAAAAACTATTTTTATCCTTTAAAATATTATTTTGTACAACAAACAAACAGGGGCAGCTGGACTTATTAGATAATATTGATCATTATACACTAATAATACTCGATCATCAATCAGAAATTCACTTTCTGATTGATGGTTTGAGTGTTTTATGTGAGCTCCACGTGTCATATTCATTCATTCAACCTTAATTTAATATTTAATATAATATTCACACATCGTCAACAAACATGACGAGGAATATTTAAGACTGACAGGAGAGTTTTCAGTTTATTAAAGAGGGTTTCTGGATCATGATTATCTGCTGTAAATCCTTGAATCACAACACTTTAACAGAAGTGTTTATGAAAAATAAGTTTATTAAATCTCTTTACATGGAAACAAACATGATTTATAATAACTAATGTGAAAGAGTTCATTAATAAACTCGTCTTGGTGCTGATTTCTGTTCTCCGGGTGTTTCTGTTCTTTCTGCAGAAACAGAAAATAAAAGAAGCAGTTTGTGTTTTTCTTATAAAACTTCTTTATTTCAGCTCCGCCGTCTGGATGAGGATCTTTGAAGCATTTTTGAAAAGTATTATTATTTGAAACAGATTATTAAAGATATTTGAATGTTTCTGTGTCAGTAAAATATCAACTAAAGCTCGCTCTGTGACTGACGGATGTTTGTTAAAATGATGTTAAAACATTTTCAAACATGCTGCCAGCTGAAAACTAAAGAAGCAATCAGGCTGATTATTGTTTTTAATAATTAATAAAATTACAAAGTTTTACAACTCTAGCACAATAAAAACATCTGGGAGCAGGGTTCTTCGACTCCAGCCTGAACTGCAGTTTCCATACGGTCCTTGAACGTCTCACCGGCAGGACTTTATTAAAAATTTAAACTTAAATTTGAGTTCAACATTTCATTTTCTTTCCATTTCTTCTTCTTTGGTGGTTTGAGTGTCAGGTGTTGGAGGGGGCGGAGCCTGAGGGGGCGGGGCCAGCTTCCTCTCCAGCCTGGTGACTCGGTGTTTGAGCTTGCTTTGAGTGGCGTCGTGCTCTGCCAGCAGCCGGGCGTACTGGGTCTGCAGGGAGTCCAGGGTGCCGGTCATCCGGTCCACCTTCTCCTCCATGTCCTTGGGATCCGGGCCCTGCGCCGCCACCTGCAGGAGGACACGCGTCAATGTTTAACCTGAGCAGGTTGGACATTAGAGCCTTGCTTGATAAGAGATGAGTGAATGTACCTCCAGGTCCAACAGGCCGTCCTTCATCAGAATCTGCCTCCCCTTCTCCTCCAGCAGAGCTTTAGCGTCAGGATACTCGGTCAGCGCCTCCATCAGGTCATCTTTGGACAGACAGAACAGGTCTGAGTACCCGATGCTCCTGATGTTGGCTGTCCTCCTGTTTCCTGCCTTACTGCCTGAAGGAGGAGAAGTTGAACTGTTTACGACTGTTATGTCCCACTGGAACACAACACATTTAATGGACACAAGACAAAAAGAAGGTTTAAATAAAAGTTTATTTTTCCGTTAATTTCCCCTGTGAGCGGGCGAGGTCTCCGCAATCAGCTCCCATCTGTGGAGAAAAAAGGCACAAGAGCTCACCTTCTCCTTGCCCCGTGTCACACACACACAAAAACAACAACAAAGTACTAAATGAAAGATGGACCTGATGAGTCGGCCAAAAAGAACAAAACGACACCAACCCCGGATAGGGCCGTCAAAGCTTCTATAGGTGTTGGACTAACAGGTCAAAACTCCCAGCTATGATGGCAAACAAAAATGGGACTACCAAAACTCACCAGGTCAGAATAAAGTACTCATGAAGAAAAACAGCAAAAATGTACAATTCAACAACACCAGCTGACCCTCCACGGTCAGCCACACAACAGCTGCTAGATTCACTTGAGCACTCACACGAGCAGTTGCACCTGCTCAACACACGCTCTTAATCAGCACCAAAACTCTCACAAGCAAACCTGCTAAAACTGTGGAATTGTGTGTTTTTACAGACAGGAAGGTTCAGTTCAACCAGGTGGTTCTGACTGAAAGAGAATCAGGTCCAAGAAGAACCAGTTGTGAGCTCCAGATGCAACGAGCTCAGCCGTCTTCTCTGCTGATGCTAACTGTTGAACACCTCCTAAAACAGCTTCAACACTGACCTCTGTGTACCGGACCTTAAGGCCCGTGTTTTAAGCTGACCTTAGCAAACGTTTGTTGTTGCCGTGGCGATCCTCCTACCTTTGATGGCCAGGATGCTGATCTCACCAAAGTAACTCCCCTCACTGAGAACGACAAACTGCGTGACGCCATCGTCTGCCACCACGGCTAGCTTCCCCTCCTTAATGATGTACATCTCTCTGCCGATGTCCCCCTTCTTGCAGATGTAGTCTCCTGGACTGAAGACCTGAGGCTGCAGCTTCAGCACCAGCTCCACCAGCAGACCGGCCTCACAGTCTGCAAAGATCCGGACCTGCAGAAGCATACAGCAGAAGTCGTGAGAGCAGCTGAGAAGATCGTCGGCACCTCCTTCCCTTCACTGCAGGACTTACACAGCAACCGCCTCACTCGGAAAGCCCTCTGCATGGCAGGTGATCCCACACACCCACTACACAGCCGCTTTAGACTGCTGCCATCAGGGAGGAGACTGAGGAGTCTCCAGGCTCGAACCAGCAGACTGAGAGACAGCTCTGTTCATCAGGCAGTCAGGATGCTAAACACTCTGCCTGCTCTGCCTCCCCTCCCATTTGAACTGCCTTAACACAAAAACTTTCTCACACATTACCACACAACACAAAGATTTTAACACTGGACTCTGTGTCATCAAACGGGTTATTCACTAAACTCTCGGTCATGTGCTCATTCAGTTTGCACTACTTCTCATATTTGCACTAATGTTTGTATTACATCACTGCCTATAGTCATACTACTGTTTACATTCACTGTTTACATACTACTGTTTACATTCAATGTTTACATTTATTAATACTGTTTACATTTATTACTACTGTTTACATTTATTACTACTGTTTACATTTACACTACTTTTATATCTACACCACTGCTGATACATATACAGTATTCTCTGACCAGCCTTATTTAAGGATGCCCAATGTGCCTTACTGCATATGCCACTTTTGCCTCTATACCAACATCAACTACTACCTCATACATATACTGTGTACATTAACTCATATGCTGCTTTGCCACTCTTTGCAAATGTCAATGCTAGAACCTTCAGTTTATTTTATAGATATACTTTTTATACTTTTTTATACTACTATGCAAAAACTCAGGACAGTATTACACTTTTATTATTTCATTTTATGCTTATGTTCATTAAATGTTTAGTGTTTTAGTTTTAGTGTTGGTGTAAATTTTCATACTTTTATACTACTATGCAAAAACTCAGGACAGTGTTACATTTTTACTATTTTATGCTTATGTTTATTAAATGTTTCAGTGTTTTAGTGTTTAAATGGTTACTGTTGCACCGAGGGACTGAGAGAAACGCAATTTCAATCCTGTGTATGTCCTGTACATATTGCAGTTCTGACAATAAAGTTGACTTTGACTTTGACTTTGAAGTCGTCCTTCCCGTCCTGGTCAGAGGGGGTTAACGTGAGTTCTGACCTTCTTCAGGGTGTCCAGGTGCACGTTGATGGCGATCTCAGCCCTCAGCTTGTCAGGGAGGTACTTCAGCACCTCCCTCTCATCCACTGCCTTCTTGTTGGTCCACAGGAAGTCAAACCACTTGATGACTCGCTTCTCCAGGTCCTTAGTTACCTGCAGACAGGTCAGAGAGGGTTAGAGCTGCGGCGAAGGTTGGGTGTGTCCACCACGCCGTCAGAACCAGCTCCTCTGACCTTTCTGAAGCTCATGTACTGTTTGATGGCGTCGATGCGAGACTGGAAGTCAGCTCTGGCAGCGTTCATGTTGGTGATCATTGAGCCGACGTTACCGACGATGGTGGCGAAAATCAGGACGCCTACCTAGAGGACAAAACAAAAAATGAAATTTAAAAAACCCTGAAGATGAATCGTCAAGACCTTACGCTTCACAGCTTCATTTCTGAGACTGACTGATGACATCACAGGCGCTAAGCCACACCCACCAGGAAGTCGGTCACAACAAAGAAGTACTCGGAGTTCTCAACAGGGGGCGGAGTTTCTCCGATGGTGGTGAGCGTCAGCGTGGACCAGTACATGCTGTAGGCGTACTTCCTCACCAGACGACCAAACTCCGGATCTGCCGGGTCAGGGTACACGAACCGGTCAGCACCAAAACCTGGGGGACAGTACGAACCGGCACATTATGACCCTGAGGGTTTCTAAAGTCCAGGTTTTACAAGTGCAGAGGGAAGAAAGGTCCACTTGGACCC
Source organism: Garcialebias charrua (assembly GCA_038048925.1). Taxonomy (NCBI): domain Eukaryota; kingdom Metazoa; phylum Chordata; class Actinopteri; order Cyprinodontiformes; family Rivulidae; genus Garcialebias; species Garcialebias charrua. The sequence continues at coordinate 29,736 of JBBPBX010011359.1, read as the reverse complement.
ACCAATGGCCTTGGAGAAGGAGTAGTAGAGGCAAGCGTTCCAGTGGATGATGATGAGGATGTACATGACCAGGTTGGAGATACGAAGGGCGTTGGGATAGTTAGTTCTGGTCTCGGTCCGTTGGAAGAACTCCATCATCCTGAAACAAATGCACCGGAGTTAGAGATCTGAACCTTAAGAACAATCAGCACCCGGGGTAGTAAGACAGGAGCTCTAACGTTTGGCCCTAAAAGAGACAAACTCCATCAGAAGACTTAAAGTACTGGAAGATTCAGGTTCTGACACTCAGGCAGAACTTTGGGTCTGAAGGTGGAGAACTGTACCAACCCTCCAACCAACGACCAGCCCTGAAAAACATTCATGATCTAATGAAAATAAATTTGATGTTTGAACCCATCAGAAGGTCCCTCGTGTGGTCCAAATGGGGCCTAATGAGGGACCTTAGTAAGACCATGAGTCCACCAAATCCACCGTCTCTTTGGCCAGCCATTTTCAGCCTCTTGTCCAAAGTGAGGTTGTGGAGATACCAGGACCAGGAGAGAAACGCATCCCTCTCCCCAGTAACCCTCTCCAGTTCCTCCTGCAAGGTCCCAAGATGTTCCCACAGCAGAGAGGACAAACGATCCATCCATGGAGCTCTGAGTCTGTCGAGGGAAATGCTCAATAAACTTTTAAAGGAGGAGGTGGAGCCCCTTCACTGTGTCTAGGGCTGGGTCCAACCTCCCTTCAAAGTTCTGCCGTGACCCAATGAACCAACACGGATCAGTGTCAGATGTTGCAACTACTCACTGAAGACAGTAAAATAACCGTGTGGGACGTTCCTCTGAAGGTAGGTTCCGGTTTCCACCAGTTTATGACACTTTGTTTCTAGCTTGTGTCCTGCCTGCTGAGGAACCATACCTGTTGAACCTCAACAGTTTGTTGAGGCGGACCTCAGGGTACGTGACTCCAGCGATCAGGTACAGGACATCAGTGGGGATCATGGAGACCAGGTCCAGTTTGAACTGAAAGGTGTTTGTGTAGCACTCGCGTAGCTTCTGCTCATCCTTCACCAGCAACCCCTGCTCCAGGTAACCTGCAGACACACGCCAGCTACGATTAGTGACGAGTCCGAGCGAGCACAGCAGAGTGCACGTTGGGCGTCCGCTGACCGGTCCGGGTTCTGAAGGCCATGTCCATGAGATAGAGGACATCAGAGACAAAGTCCAGGAAGAACCACATGAACAAGTAGTCCGTCTGGAGCTCCTCGAAACAGGCTCTGAAACCAGAAAACAAGTTATCTGATGGTACTGGACCAAAACCCTGGAACCTGAACGCATCACCGGACGATGAAACTCGTGACCTCTGAATTAAACACACACTCTGAAATGAACGTTAGTGGATGTTGATGTTCTGAAGTGTCAGGTTGAAAAGATGAATGTTCTGATAGAGACTGACATTTTGTTCTTGTGTAAATTCAAAAAACTTTCAATACAAAAACAACTGGACTTTATTTGTTTATTTGTTTTTGTATTGAAAGTTATTTATTTATTTATCATGTCCTGGATGACTGAGAATCTTCACCAGCTTCTTGTGTAAAAACTGATTTAAATGTGACTTCCTGAACGAGTCACTTCTGTACGAGTCAGTTCTGAATGAGTCACTTCCTGTATGAGTCACTTCTGTATGTCAGTTCTGAATGAGTCACTTCCTGTATGAGTCACTTCTGTACGAGTCAGTTCTGAATGAGTCACTTCCTGTATTAGTCACTTCTGTACAAGTCCCTTCTGTTCTGTATGAGTCACTTCTGTATGAGTTACTTCTGTACTAGTCACTTCTGTATGAGTCAGTTCTGTATGAGTCACTTCTGTATGAATCACAGCTGTATGAGTCAATATGAGTCACTTCTGAATTAGTCAGTTCTGAATGTGTCACTTCCTGTATGAGTCACTTCTGTACGAGTCACTACAAGTCAATTCTGTATGAGTCACGTGATGTAGGAGTCGCTTCCTGTATGAGTCACTTCTGTATGAGTAAGTTCTGAATGAGTTACTTCCTGTATGAGTTACTTCTGTATGAGTCAATATGAGTCACTTCTGTACGAGTTAGTTCTGAATTAGTTACTTCCTGTATGATTCACTTCAGTATGTGTCACTTCATGTACAAGCCACTTCTGTATGAGTCACTTCTGTACTAGTCACTTCTGTATGAGTCACTTCCTGTATGAGTCACTCCCTGTACAAGTCACTTACGAGTCAGTTCTGTATGAGTCACTTCTGTACGAGTCACTTCTGTATGAGTCAGTTTCGTATGAGTCACTTCTGTACGAGTCACTTCTGTATGAGTCAGTTCTGTATGAGTCACTTCTGTACGAGTCACTTCTGTATGAGTCAGTTCTGTATGAGTCAGTTCTGTATGAGTCAGTTCAGTATGAGTCACTTCTGTATGAGTCAATTCTGTATGAGTCACTTCTGTACGAGTCACTTCTGTATGAGTCAGTTTCGTATGAGTCACTTCTGTACGAGTCACTTCTGTATGAGTCAGTTCTGTATGAGTCACTTCTGTACGAGTCACTTCTGTATGAGTCAGTTCTGTATGAGTCAGTTCTGTATGAGTCAGTTCAGTATGAGTCACTTCTGTATGAGTCAATTCTGTATGAGTCACTTCTGTACGAGTCACTTCTGTATGAGTCAGTTTCGTATGAGTCACTTCTGTACTAGTCACTTCTGTATGAGTCACTTCCTATACGAGTCACTTACGAGTCAGTTCTGTACGAGTCACTTTTGTACAAGTCACTCCTGAACTGAGTGTTTGAAATAAAGATGTGGCAGAAAGTTCAGTTGAAAATGTATCTTCTGTGTTTTCCTCTGTTACAAAGACCAGTAGACCCTCATGATGATCCAGTGATCCAACTGGGCCTCACCGGGCGATGATGAGGGTCCAGTTGTACATGACGGGGATGGTGATGATGAACAGCCAGTGATAGTAGGTGTTCCCTGCTGGGTCGAACACTGTGATGTCCCGGGCCCTGAACACAACATAAAACAACACAACAAATACAACACAAACAACATAACACAAACAACACAATACATACAACACAACACAAACAACACAACAAATACAACACAAACAACACAGACAACACAACAAATACAACACAATACAAACAACACAACACAAACAACACAACACAAACAACACAACACAATACAACACAAACAACACAAACAACACAACAAATACAACACAATACAAACAACACAATACAAACAACACAACACAAACAACACAACAAATACAACACAAACAACACAACAAATACAACACAACACAAACAACACAACAAATACAACACAAACAACACAAACAACACAACAAATACAACACAATACAAACAAAACAACACAATACAAATAACACAACACAAACAACACAACAAATACAATACAATTAACACAACACATACAATACAACACATACAAAACAACACAAACAAACAACACAAACAACACAACACAAACAACATAACAAAACACAAACAACACAACACAAACACACATAACAACAAAAACATAAACAAACACAAACAAACAAACAAACACAAACAAACAAACAAAAACAACCACACACAAACACACACACACACATACACAAACACACAAACAAACACAAGCAAACACACAAACAAACATAAACAAACACAAACAAACACACACAAACAAACAAAAAACACCACACACAAACACACACACAAACACACACATACACAAATGCAAACAAACACAAACAAACAAGCACAAACACACAACAAACACACACACAAACACAAACACACACACAAACCAAAAAACTCCACAAACAAACAAACAAACAAACAAACAAACAAACAAACAAACAAACA
>JBBPBX010011359.1:0-15295 GCA_038048925.1 Garcialebias charrua | reverse complement strand
CACATACACACACACACACACACACACACACACACACACACACTAGATTAATCGTTTTCATTTTTTGTCTTTCTTTCTTTCTGTCTTTCTTTCTTTCCCTCGCCCCCCAGGACGCTGCGCCTTTCGCCAGTACATGCCGGGCAAACCGGCCAAGTACGGACTCAAGCTGTGGGTGGCGTGCGACGCTCGCTCCAGCTACGCGTGGAAGATGCGCGTGTACCTGGGCAAGCGCGACAAGGCGGCGCCGCCCGACAGGAACCTGGCTGCGCGCGTCGTGCTGGACGTCACAGAGGGCCTGCGCGCCGGCACCGTCGTCACCACCGACAACTTCTTCACGTCGTACGCGCTGGCCGCACGGCTGATGCGAGAGCGGGGCGTGGCGCTGCTGGGCACGGTGCGTGCCGGGCGCGTCGACATCCCCCGAGTTCTGACGGACGCGCGCGACCGGGAACCCTTGTCCACGCGCTTCGCCTTCGCACGGGAGCCCGTGCCAGCAGCTCTCGTCTCCTACGCGAGCAAACGCGGCGGAGGCGGACGAAGTCGGTGCGTGACCCTGCTCGCCACGGCGCCGCGCCTCTTGCGTCCGTCCGTCAGCGAGCAGCGCGCCGATCGCAAGCCGCTCGCTCTGCTCGAGTACAACGCGACCAAGGGCGGAGTGGACAACCTGGACAAGGTGCTGGCTGCGTACAGCTGCCGTCGCAGGACTGCGCGGTGGCCCCTGGCGCTCTTCCACAACATGGTGGACGTGTCCGCCTACAACGCCTACGTGCTGTGGCGCGAGACGCGCCCCGACTGGATGCGTGGCAAGCGCGCCAGACGCAGGATCTTCCTGGAGCGCCTGGGTCTCGCGCTCACACGCTCGTTGTCGTCCGCAGCAGAGGATCGTGCAGAACGCGTTGTCGGAGGTCAGTGCGGATTGCGAGGAGGAGGAAGAGGAGGAGGAAGAGGAAGACGAGGAGGAGGAGGAGGAGGAGGAGGAGGAGGAGGAGGAGGAGGAGACGTCCGAAAGCGTTGCGGAGTCTGTCCCCGGAGCAAAGACGCTAAAACGCGTGTGCGCTGTAGCGATTGCGGGGTGCCTGTGTGCGGGCGATGCACTCTCCCTTTCTGTCCCGAGTGCGCGGGAAGAGAAGGAACACACGTCGATTCGACCGTTGTCATGGCAACCGCGGACCGATCTCGTTCGTTGCGGAGAGCTCCCGTTAGATCGTTGCTGACGGAAGATGGGGACGTGTAAGAACCCATATGCTCATTCTCCCAACGCACACACACACACACACACACACACACACACACACACACACACACACACACACACAGGTCCGCGAGACCCCCCCATCCCCCCACACACACACGCACACACATACACAAGCGGGGTCCGCGAGACCCCCCCGCTCCCCACCCATCACCAAGGAACGTAGCACAAGAATAGACAACTGACCATTGGGGTCCCAGAGACCCCCAACGGACTCTCAGCAGAACAATCAATCGCTATCGGTGGTGGGGTCTGACAGACCCCCACTGCAACGCCCTGAGATTGCAGAGCACGGCCTATTCTTGTGCGGAGGGGTCCCAGAGACCCCACACCCAGGAACGTAACAGATGCGCACACAAGGGTTAAAGAAGTACCTTGTGCATTTTTCACCTTCTTCCAGTGCTATTTCTCTACTTCTTAAAATAACTCCTTTACTTTTTATTTCTGCAATTGCTGACATCTCTGCTTTAACTTGTCTGATCTCTTCATTAAAATCGAGGCCCTCCCGATTTAGATTAAAATACCTCTGTAGGCGTTTCTGCAATCCAAGCATGCATCTATTTTGTTTGTATCTTTTCCTTTTACCTTCAGTTCTAAAAAACATACGGGTCTTACCCTTCACCATCTCCCACCAGTGTGCACGTGTCTCATAAAAGTCTTGTAGCGTCTGCCAGTCCTTGTACTGCTCCCTGTACTTTTCAACAATGTTTGCGTCTTCTAAAAGGGAGCAGTTCAGCTTCCACAGACCTTTACCCACCGTTACACCCGAACAAAGTGCAAGTGAACAAGAAAGCATCAGATGATCTGAAAAAAACACAGGGGTTAATCTAGCATCCTCTGGTGGACAGTCTTTAGTAAGCAGAAAATCTATGCGAGAAGCTGTGCCATCACTCCTGAACCAAGTGAAGCCCTTCTCTCTGGGATGCATCGTTCTAAAACAATCAGTCAATTTAAAATCCCTACATATGTTCTGGAGTAAAACTGATGACTTGTCTAATTTAAAATCCCCTTCTGCACCTTTCCTGTCCATCCTGCTTAAAATACAATTAAAATCCCCCCCAACAATCAATGGTACCCTACACAGCATGCTGGACTGCAGTTCTTCTAAAAGGTCATACCTGTCATTCTTGTCATTAAAGCCATAAACATTTAAAAGGTTAAAATCCTGTCCCATAAAAGACAAATGCGCTAAAAGTGCTCGACCCACTCTCACCACAGTGCTTCCCTTCACCAACACCTGTGAGTTGTTTATTAAAATGGCCACTCCATCATTCCTGTTACAGTTGGATCCGCTCCATATTGACTGATGTGGCCACAGTTGTTCCCATTGCTTGTAGTTGGTTAAATACGGTATGGCACATTCTTGAATTAATAACACATCTGACTTAACGGAACTTAAAAAGGATAAAACACTTTGGGCTCTAACCCTCGACTTCACACTTCTCACATTAATCGTTGAGAGAGTGAGAGTCATAAATAGGAGTGTGAAAAAAGAAGACATGTACCCTTTATTTTACCAATACTTATCGCCTATATAAATTCAACAGAAACTGGAGCGTGTAAGCCACCCACTATGTCTTTCCATGCAAAGGGAGCTCTTGAGCTCCCTCCTGCTCTTGGTCTGGAGGTTTGGGATTCTGAACCAAATCCGCCCCCTGTCTACCTTCCTCACACATTGAATGCGAAGCCACCGTCAAAAAGGAGACCTGATTGGGAGAGTCTGAGGGGAAGGTCCTGGGCTCCTCCTCCGATGAACTATCTGACAACGTCTCAATTCTTCCTCTCTTTCCTAACTCTTCCTCCGAGTCCACGGACAGCTCTGATGCCGGCCTTTTGGACTGTTGTTTGTCAGAGAGTAGACTATCGCTACTCTCTTGGCTGTCACACAACATTATCTCCTCCAGAGCAGTATCAGCAATTAACTCTACTGAACTCTCTACATCATCTGCCTGGGTTTCCATGACATCATAAGTCATTGATGTGGTGGGAGCTTCCACAGGCTCCTCCCTTTCTACGGCCTTACTGGTTCCCGGTTGCTCTCCCCCAATCAACAGTTTCGGCCCCAAAATGGCCTTTACAAGCTCCTCCTCTTCAATCAATGGCACCACATTCTCCTCGTTAAGCGGTCGTGCTGCTTTCAATTTATTAGCAAAGGACTTTGGGCAATCTCTGAAGAGATGATCATAATTTCCACAGAGATTGCACTTCCTCCCATTGGGACATTCCTCAAAGGTGTGCCCAATCTCCCTACACTTTCCACACATAACCTTGTCACATGCTTCAACCAGGTGTCCCATCTCCCCACACCTGCGACACAACTTTGGCTGTCCCTGGTAATGAATGTAGCCTCTGTTACCACCCAAAACTATGACAGACGGCAGGTGCTTCAGACCCTGGAAGCCTAGTGGATCCCGCCATTGTTGAATGGGGACCCTCCAAGCACAATTCCAGACGCCATCCACATCCTTGACCCTGACAGCTTGGCCCCTAACGGTGCAGTACCTCCCCAGCCATACTATAATGTCTTCTGCACTGACGGTTTCATTAAACATTCTGACAATCACCGTTTTAACCGTGTTGCCAGTAAGCCTCTCTATATCAAACACAGAAAACTGATCCTTTACCTCTTCGAATCGGATCCAGAAATCCGAGAGGAGAGCCGCCGTCTGAAAACTCACATCAAATCCCTTGTAAAATGGTAAGGCAATGATACAATTGATATCCTCGGGAGAAAAACCCAAAGACTTCTGGATGAGTCTCCTGGAGAAATCCAATCTGGACATCACCGGGGCATCCGCCTGCTTGTATTTGAAAGAAAAACGCACACCGTGGTGCCTCCGCATGCCTGCCGACATGGTGGAGGCACCACAGCAAGATCAAACCAAGACCAGGTAATTCACAAACTACACAGTTCAAAACTTCAACTCCACAATGAATATGATTTAACTTACCAACGATGGAATATCACTACCGTTATTGCAGCAATTCGCTCCACCCAAGCAAGTCGATCGCAGTTTAGCCAAAAGGCCGAGAAGCGATAGCACAATACTCACACAGGACAGCGCCTCATTCTACACACACACATTCTCACTCACGGTTCAAAAACTAAACGTTACATTTTGTGCCTCAACAACTCGTTTCTTTCAGCTATAACTATGTAAAACCACATAGAGTGTTGTTTAACTGTTCTAATGCTTATTTATACAGGTTAGTCTCATTGAGTCACGCGGACTCGTTTACAAGAGAGACCTATTTTAGGCAGACAGCAATAAAATATAATCAACAAAGTCCACGCTCAGTAATCCAGGTATACAATCCAACAATTTTGAGTCAGGTCATCTGGACAGTTTCTATTTTTTTAGTGCTGAAATGTTTCACCTTCCATCCAGAAGGCTTCATCATTGAGCATGGACTTTGTTGGTTTTGAACCAGTTTGACCTGAATGTCGATGAGAGAGAGGGCCAGCACCGGAGGAGGGGGGCGTGCCAAATGCCCCTTTTCCACTTGCCGGTTCAGGTCGGTTATTGCGCAATATTTGCGTGCCAGAAGCGGGCTGGACGCATTTTCCACCTCACATATGAGCCGCGCCGCACCGTGATTCTGGACTGATTTCAGAGCAGGGTTCAGGTGAGCTGAAGCGCGCCGTCCTTCACGTCATAACACAGGGGCGTAGCCAGAATTCTATGAGGGGCGGTTCGTTTAAAGGAGAAGTTGACCAAGATAAAGCAATATGCCTCAATGGCGTAGTGGAAACAGCGTTGGATTGCCGTTCCAAACCTAACGGGTTCAATTCCCACATGGTACAATGTTTTTATTTTATTTTATTCATTCCAGATTAAAAAAACACAAGAAAACTATTTACAGAACAACAAGAAATAAAACAATACATGACATGAAAGGAAGCAGAAGAAGAAAATAATCTTATTATATCTGCCCCTTCTCGAACAAATGTTTTTTTTTTCAAACACTCGATTCAGACAACTTATCTTACGTTTGTCTTTTATTGGGGTAAGGTGCATTGTGGGTCTTTTCAGAACAACAACAACAGATCCTCCATCTGAGCTTGTCCTCGCCCGCACCAAACCGAAGCGTAGCTGATCGTATTGTTGGAGCTCGAACATAATAGATATCATGGCAAAAGAATATGGTTAAGGGTACACTACCTCCACCACGTGTGAGAGCGTAGGATCCTACACCCCGCCCACCGAAGGGCTACAGGAGTGAATGGAGACAGAGCTACATGTGAGCCGATCCGAACTGAACCAGACCGGACCAGACTGATCCGCTCTGCGCCGAGCGAGTGGAAAAGGGGCAAAAGAGACCATCTTAGCACCAACAGAACTGGTTTGTTCCACTTTGGAATACCGGTAAGCTGTTGGGGGAAGAATCATGGGTGACTGCAGCCTGGCACATGTCATGACAAAGTTTACTGAACTTAAACTGACCTTGAACTTGAACTACTGTATCCCTTCTTCATAGTTTTCACTTATCGCAGGTGGATGTGGTCCCTAATAGCCATAATAGACGAGCGACTACTGTACTGCGTTACAAAGTCATACAGAAAATCCTGAAGGGAACAATCCAAATAAGCCTCCACTGGATGGACAAGAACAATTTTCTTCAACATTTGATCAGGGGAGAGCGCGAACGCAGTCCCCCACTACCACAAATTATGCAGTCGAGATTCCCACATTTGGGGAATTCGCAAAGGTCAACACAACCGGAGTGCAATGGCTGAGCCTCACCCTGGGTGAACCACCTTCATGATCATGGTATCTCCCCTGCCAGGTAAGTATGAGTTGTTCAGCTCGCTCACAGGGAACTCTTTCACTCTCCTGCCCTTCTGACTCACGGGAACCATCAAACAGACGGGAAAACGCTGGCGCTCAAACTCTTCACGTTCTCCTTTCAAAACAAGCCGTGTACACAAAGGTTCACACAAGCCCCTTTCATAAGACAGCTCGGTCCGGACCTCGTGTTCAAGCCTCCAACGAGCATTCAGAAAAAACACCAAGGTGGATTGCCGAGTTAATTTTACTCGCCTCTGATACGCCGCTGAGCCGCCACTAGAGGTAGTGTCAGGGGCGCATCCGAGCCGGGCAGACCCACTTGTGAATGCAACACGCGGATCCGCGCTCAGAATATGATAGACATCAGTGTGCGACCGCAGGATTAATCAACAGGCAGATTTATTAACAAGGGAATATTAAAAATGACACAACACGACTACTTGTAAAAGTTAGTTTCGCTTTTGTTTCCCCTCTCTCTCTCTGTGCAGCGGAGGTGGTGCTGTCTGTGCGCGCACGCTGATCAGTGCAGCCAGCTGTACATTTATTACTGAGGAAATATTAAAAATGACACGACACAACTACTTGTACACGTCTGACGTCTGTCCCACAATAAATACGTCGCGATCCAGTTCAGCTCTGCTCCACGCCTCTTTTGGACCCGCGCTGCGGGTTCATTTCTGAACACGTTTATTTGAGCGGGACCTACCCGCATTCAACTGTGGTCTTATGAATGACCGGGGGGGGTTAAAGCCGGACTGGTCTGTGTGGGAATAGCGCGTGTTTGACTTATGAAAGGGGCTACAGATTGTCTGATTTTATTATGTTAGTATGATTCAAATTCTAATTTCCCACAATGCAATGCGGCACCTGTGCACAAAAGGCTAAGCCAAAGAGCTCACAAACTTCCTTCAATTCATTCTCCTAAAGCGGACCATGACCCAACAGAGCTCTGATTAGATTATCCAGACTGAACAGCAGCTGTGAACACACAACAACACCAGAAAGCTGCAAAATGTACAGCCGACATATTGAGAAAGTACTAAAAACTCAACTCGCAAGAGATGTTGCTGCTAGCAGTGACGTCACTTCCTGTCTCCCTCAGACTGCAGTAGTGCTGCTGCTGCCCCCTGCTGTTCAGAAGAAAAAAATACAGGGATCTGAAATTAAACACGGCTGATGCGCCACACATCCGAAGTGAACTCCTCAGCAGAGACTTCACATGGACCAAACACTAACAGAAGGTCAGATTAGCTCAGATGTTGTTCAAGTCCAGATGTGTCTTTCGGACAACACTTGGGATTTGAGAGGATTCAGAAACACTTATCCACACCTCGACAGCCTTGAAACAAAATGGTCATGTTGTCCCTCCATTTCTGTACCGTGTGCACGAGTTTTCTCCACAACAGGATGAAATCACCAACATGCTGCAAAAACTTCTGTTCCTCAGTACAAATGTGTAACTCTGTTCTGTCCCCTCAACAACTACACCAACACTTTAATGTCTATTTCATTTTGACACTTTCTACACATTTAATAAATAGACTCAAGTGTACAGTACTGGGTTACTTTAGTGAGTGATTCAGATTAACCCTAATCCACCAAAGGAACCAGATTCACCAGCTCTGTTTACACAGTCACGTGATGTGCTTTTTGTTTAAATAAATCAGAAAACTCGCATTGATCTGACTCAGGTAGTTTATAGGTCAGTTGAGGTCCCAATGACATGTATAGTTTTTATTTAACAAGTAGAGGGGGGGTGCACCAGTCCTGGAGATACTGCAGTACCAGGTTGATGCGTGGAGTGGACGAAGCAAGCCCCTATTCCATCTCCCTGTTCCAAAAATCAATTTAATATATGGTCCCCAGGTAGGGGACGTATCAGATATTAAACTGATAAGAACAGATACTACACTTGATCTTAGCCAAAAGGCCGAGAAGCGATAGCACAATACTCACACAGGACAGCGCCTCATTCTACACACACACATTCTCACTCACGGTTCAAAAACTAAACGTTACATTTTGTGCCTCAACAACTCGTTTCTTTCAGCTATAACTATGTAAAACCACATAGAGTGTTGTTTAACTGTTCTAATGCTTATTTATACAGGTTAGTCTCATTGAGTCACGCGGACTCGTTTACAAGAGAGACCTATTTTAGGCAGACAGCAATAAAATATAATCAACAAAGTCCACGCTCAGTAATCCAGGTATACAATCCAACAATTTTGAGTCAGGTCATCTGGACAGTTTCTATTTTTTTAGTGCTGAAATGTTTCACCTTCCATCCAGAAGGCTTCATCATTGAGCATGGACTTTGTTGGTTTTGAACCAGTTTGACCTGAATGTCGATGAGAGAGAGGGCCAGCACCGGAGGAGGGGGGCGTGCCAAATGCCCCTTTTCCACTTGCCGGTTCGGGTCGGTTATTGCGCAATATTTGCGTGCCAGAAGCGGGCTGGACGCATTTTCCACCTCACATATGAGCCGCGCCACACCGTGATTCTGGACTGATTTCAGAGCAGGGTTCAGGTGAGCTGAAGCGCGCCGTCCTTCACGTCATAACACAGGGGCGTAGCCAGAATTCTATGAGGGGCGGTTCGTTTAAAGGAGAAGTTGACCAAGATAAAGCAATATGCCTCAATGGCGTAGTGGAAACAGCGTTGGATTGCCGTTCCAAACCTAACGGGTTCAATTCCCACATGGTACAATGTTTTTATTTTATTTTATTCATTCCAGATTAAAAAAACACAAGAAAACTATTTACAGAACAACAAGAAATAAAACAATACATGACATGAAAGGAAGCAGAAGAAGAAAATAATCTTATTATATCTGCCCCTTCTCGAACAAATGTTTTTTTTTTCAAACACTCGATTCAGACAACTTATCTTACGTTTGTCTTTTATTGGGGTAAGGTGCATTGTGGGTCTTTTCAGAACAACAACAACAGATCCTCCATCTGAGCTTGTCCTCGCCCGCACCAAACCGAAGCGTAGCTGATCGTATTGTTGGAGCTCGAACATAATAGATATCATGGCAAAAGAATATGGTTAAGGGTACACTACCTCCACCACGTGTGAGAGCGTAGGATCCTACACCCCGCCCACCGAAGGGCTACAGGAGTGAATGGAGACAGAGCTACATGTGAGCCGATCCGAACTGAACCAGACCGGACCAGACTGATCCGCTCTGCGCCGAGCGAGTGGAAAAGGGGCAAAAGAGACCATCTTAGCACCAACAGAACTGGTTTGTTCCACTTTGGAATACCGGTAAGCTGTTGGGGGAAGAATCATGGGTGACTGCAGCCTGGCACATGTCATGACAAAGTTTACTGAACTTAAACTGACCTTGAACTTGAACTACTGTATCCCTTCTTCATAGTTTTCACTTATCGCAGGTGGATGTGGTCCCTAATAGCCATAATAGACGAGCGACTACTGTACTGCGTTACAAAGTCATACAGAAAATCCTGAAGGGAACAATCCAAATAAGCCTCCACTGGATGGACAAGAACAATTTTCTTCAACATTTGATCAGGGGAGAGCGCGAACGCAGTCCCCCACTACCACAAATTATGCAGTCGAGATTCCCACATTTGGGGAATTCGCAAAGGTCAACACAACCGGAGTGCAATGGCTGAGCCTCACCCTGGGTGAACCACCTTCATGATCATGGTATCTCCCCTGCCAGGTAAGTATGAGTTGTTCAGCTCGCTCACAGGGAACTCTTTCACTCTCCTGCCCTTCTGACTCACGGGAACCATCAAACAGACGGGAAAACGCTGGCGCTCAAACTCTTCACGTTCTCCTTTCAAAACAAGTCGTGTACACAAAGGTTCACACAAGCCCCTTTCATAAGACAGCTCGGTCCGGACCTCGTGTTCAAGCCTCCAACGAGCATTCAGAAAAAACACCAAGGTGGATTGCCGAGTTAATTTTACTCGCCTCTGATACGCCGCTGAGCCGCCACTAGAGGTAGTGTCAGGGGCGCATCCGAGCCGGGCAGACCCACTTGTGAATGCAACACGCGGATCCGCGCTCAGAATATGATAGACATCAGTGTGCGACCGCAGGATTAATCAACAGGCAGATTTATTAACAAGGGAATATTAAAAATGACACGACACGACTACTTGTAAAAGTTAGTTTCGCTTTTGTTTCCCCTCTCTCTCTCTGTGCAGCGGAGGTGGTGCTGTTTGTGCGCGCGCGCTGATCAGTGCAGCCAGCTGTACATTTATTACTGAGGAAATATTAAAAATGACATGACACAACTACTTGTACACGTCTGACGTCTGTCCCACAATAAATACGTCGCGATCCAGTTCAGCTCTGCTCCACGCCTCTTTTGGACCCGCGCTGCGGGTTCATTTCTGAACACGTTTATTTGAGCGGGACCTACCCGCATTCAACTGTGGTCTTATGAATGACCGGGGGGGGTTAAAGCCGGACTGGTCTGTGTGGGAATAGCGCGTGTTTGACTTATGAAAGGGGCTACAGATTGTCTGATTTTATTATGTTAGTATGATTCAAATTCTAATTTCCCACAATGCAATGCGGCACCTGTGCACAAAAGGCTAAGCCAAAGAGCTCACAAACTTCCTTCAATTCATTCTCCTAAAGCGGACCATGACCCAACAGAGCTCTGATTAGATTATCCAGACTGAACAGCAGCTGTGAACACACAACAACACCAGAAAGCTGCAAAATGTACAGCCGACATATTGAGAAAGTACTAAAAACTCAACTCGCAAGAGATGTTGCTGCTAGCAGTGACGTCACTTCCTGTCTCCCTCAGACTGCAGTAGTGCTGCTGCTGCCCCCTGCTGTTCAGAAGAAAAAAATACAGGGATCTGAAATTAAACACGGCTGATGCGCCACACATCCGAAGTGAACTCCTCAGCAGAGACTTCACATGGACCAAACACTAACAGAAGGTCAGATTAGCTCAGATGTTGTTCAAGTCCAGATGTGTCTTTCGGACAACACTTGGGATTTGAGAGGATTCAGAAACACTTATCCACACCTCGACAGCCTTGAAACAAAATGGTCATGTTGTCCCTCCATTTCTGTACCGTGTGCACGAGTTTTCTCCACAACAGGATGAAATCACCAACATGCTGCAAAAACTTCTGTTCCTCAGTACAAATGTGTAACTCTGTTCTGTCCCCTCAACAACTACACCAACACTTTAATGTCTATTTCATTTTGACACTTTCTACACATTTAATAAATAGACTCAAGTGTACAGTACTGGGTTACTTTAGTGAGTGATTCAGATTAACCCTAATCCACCAAAGGAACCAGATTCACCAGCTCTGTTTACACAGTCACGTGATGTGCTTTTTGTTTAAATAAATCAGAAAACTCGCATTGATCTGACTCAGGTAGTTTATAGGTCAGTTGAGGTCCCAATGACATGTATAGTTTTTATTTAACAAGTAGAGGGGGGGTGCACCAGTCCTGGAGATACTGCAGTACCAGGTTGATGCGTGGAGTGGACGAAGCAAGCCCCTATTCCATCTCCCTGTTCCAAAAATCAATTTAATATATGGTCCCCAGGTAGGGGACGTATCAGATATTAAACTGATAAGAACAGATACTACACTTGATCTTAGCCAAAAGGCCGAGAAGCGATAGCACAATACTCACACAGGACAGCGCCTCATTCTACACACACACATTCTCACTCACGGTTCAAAAACTAAACGTTACATTTTGTGCCTCAACAACTCGTTTCTTT
This sequence comes from Garcialebias charrua, assembly GCA_038048925.1. NCBI lineage: Eukaryota > Metazoa > Chordata > Actinopteri > Cyprinodontiformes > Rivulidae > Garcialebias > Garcialebias charrua. The sequence continues at coordinate 3,513 of JBBPBX010011359.1, read as the reverse complement.
CAGCTATAACTATGTAAAACCACATAGAGTGTTGTTTAACTGTTCTAATGCTTATTTATACAGGTTAGTCTCATTGAGTCACGCGGACTCGTTTACAAGAGAGACCTATTTTAGGCAGACAGCAATAAAATATAATCAACAAAGTCCACGCTCAGTAATCCAGGTATACAATCCAACAATTTTGAGTCAGGTCATCTGGACAGTTTCTATTTTTTTAGTGCTGAAATGTTTCACCTTCCATCCAGAAGGCTTCATCATTGAGCATGGACTTTGTTGGTTTTGAACCAGTTTGACCTGAATGTCGATGAGAGAGAGGGCCAGCACCGGAGGAGGGGGGCGTGCCAAATGCCCCTTTTCCACTTGCCGGTTCAGGTCGGTTATTGCGCAATATTTGCGTGCCAGAAGCGGGCTGGACGCATTTTCCACCTCACATATGAGCCGCGCCGCACCGTGATTCTGGACTGATTTCAGAGCAGGGTTCAGGTGAGCTGAAGCGCGCCGTCCTTCACGTCATAACACAGGGGCGTAGCCAGAATTCTATGAGGGGCGGTTCGTTTAAAGGAGAAGTTGACCAAGATAAAGCAATATGCCTCAATGGCGTAGTGGAAACAGCGTTGGATTGCCGTTCCAAACCTAACGGGTTCAATTCCCACATGGTACAATGTTTTTATTTTATTTTATTCATTCCAGATTAAAAAAACACAAGAAAACTATTTACAGAACAACAAGAAATAAAACAATACATGACATGAAAGGAAGCAGAAGAAGAAAATAATCTTATTATATCTGCCCCTTCTCGAACAAATGTTTTTTTTTTCAAACACTCGATTCAGACAACTTATCTTACGTTTGTCTTTTATTGGGGTAAGGTGCATTGTGGGTCTTTTCAGAACAACAACAACAGATCCTCCATCTGAGCTTGTCCTCGCCCGCACCAAACCGAAGCGTAGCTGATCGTATTGTTGGAGCTCGAACATAATAGATATCATGGCAAAAGAATATGGTTAAGGGTACACTACCTCCACCACGTGTGAGAGCGTAGGATCCTACACCCCGCCCACCGAAGGGCTACAGGAGTGAATGGAGACAGAGCTACATGTGAGCCGATCCGAACTGAACCAGACCGGACCAGACTGATCCGCTCTGCGCCGAGCGAGTGGAAAAGGGGCAAAAGAGACCATCTTAGCACCAACAGAACTGGTTTGTTCCACTTTGGAATACCGGTAAGCTGTTGGGGGAAGAATCATGGGTGACTGCAGCCTGGCACATGTCATGACAAAGTTTACTGAACTTAAACTGACCTTGAACTTGAACTACTGTATCCCTTCTTCATAGTTTTCACTTATCGCAGGTGGATGTGGTCCCTAATAGCCATAATAGACGAGCGACTACTGTACTGCGTTACAAAGTCATACAGAAAATCCTGAAGGGAACAATCCAAATAAGCCTCCACTGGATGGACAAGAACAATTTTCTTCAACATTTGATCAGGGGAGAGCGCGAACGCAGTACCCCACTACCACAAATTATGCAGTCGAGATTCCCACATTTGGGGAATTCGCAAAGGTCAACACAACCGGAATGCAATGGCTGAGCCTCACCCTGGGTGAACCACCTTCATGATCATGGTATCTCCCTTGCCAGGTAAGTATGAGTTGTTCAGCTCGCTCACAGGGAACTCTTTCACTCTCCTGCCCTTCTGACTCACGGGAACCATCAAACAGACGGGAAAACGCTGGCGCTCAAACTCTTCACGTTCTCCTTTCAAAACAAGCCGTGTACACAAAGGTTCACACAAGCCCCTTTCATAAGACAGCTCGGTCCGGACCTCGTGTTCAAGCCTCCAACGAGCATTCAGAAAAAACACCAAGGTGGATTGCCGAGTTAATTTTACTCGCCTCTGATACGCCGCTGAGCCGCCACTAGAGGTAGTGTCAGGGGCGCATCCGAGCCGGGCAGACCCACTTGTGAATGCAACACGCGGATCCGCGCTCAGAATATGATAGACATCAGTGTGCGACCGCAGGATTAATCAACAGGCAGATTTATTAACAAGGGAATATTAAAAATGACACGACACGACTACTTGTAAAAGTTAGTTTCGCTTTTGTTTCCCCTCTCTCTCTCTGTGCAGCGGAGGTGGTGCTGTTTGTGCGCGCGCGCTGATCAGTGCAGCCAGCTGTACATTTATTACTGAGGAAATATTAAAAATGACACGACACAACTACTTGTACACGTCTGACGTCTGTCCCACAATAAATACGTCGCGATCCAGTTCAGCTCTGCTCCACGCCTCTTTTGGACCCGCGCTGCGGGTTCATTTCTGAACACGTTTATTTGAGCGGGACCTACCCGCATTCAACTGTGGTCTTATGAATGACCGGGGGGGGTTAAAGCCGGACTGGTCTGTGTGGGAATAGCGCGTGTTTGACTTATGAAAGGGGCTACAGATTGTCTGATTTTATTATGTTAGTATGATTCAAATTCTAATTTCCCACAATGCAATGCGGCACCTGTGCACAAAAGGCTAAGCCAAAGAGCTCACAAACTTCCTTCAATTCATTCTCCTAAAGCGGACCATGACCCAACAGAGCTCTGATTAGATTATCCAGACTGAACAGCAGCTGTGAACACACAACAACACCAGAAAGCTGCAAAATGTACAGCCGACATATTGAGAAAGTACTAAAAACTCAACTCGCAAGAGATGTTGCTGCTAGCAGTGACGTCACTTCCTGTCTCCCTCAGACTGCAGTAGTGCTGCTGCTGCCCCCTGCTGTTCAGAAGAAAAAAATACAGGGATCTGAAATTAAACACGGCTGATGCGCCACACATCCGAAGTGAACTCCTCAGCAGAGACTTCACATGGACCAAACACTAACAGAAGGTCAGATTAGCTCAGATGTTGTTCAAGTCCAGATGTGTCTTTCGGACAACACTTGGGATTTGAGAGGATTCAGAAACACTTATCCACACCTCGACAGCCTTGAAACAAAATGGTCATGTTGTCCCTCCATTTCTGTACCGTGTGCACGAGTTTTCTCCACAACAGGATGAAATCACCAACATGCTGCAAAAACTTCTGTTCCTCAGTACAAATGTGTAACTCTGTTCTGTCCCCTCAACAACTACACAAACACTTTAATGTCTATTTCATTTTGACACTTTCTACACATTTAATAAATACAGTAGACTCAAGTGTACAGTACTGGGTTACTTTAGTGAGTGATTCAGATTAACCCTAATCCACCAAAGGAACCAGATTCACCAGCTCTGTTTACACAGTCACGTGATGTGCTTTTTGTTTAAATAAATCAGAAAACTCGCATTGATCTGACTCAGGTAGTTTATAGGTCAGTTGAGGTCCCAATGACATGTATAGTTTTTATTTAACAAGTAGAGGGGGGGTGCACCAGTCCTGGAGATACTGCAGTACCAGGTTGATGCGTGGAGTGGACGAAGCAAGCCCCTATTCCATCTCCCTGTTCCAAAAATCAATTTAATATATGGTCC
>JBBPBX010011358.1:14327-56085 GCA_038048925.1 Garcialebias charrua | reverse complement strand
TGCATCCTTTAAAAAAACATGTTAAGAGTTGTGTTACGTTTACAGCAAGTACACCAGTACTGTACATGTTTGAGAAAAATGTTTACATTTAATGTCTTCTCACTTCTCACTTGAAATAAGCTGGCATCCTTTGCGTGTGAATGCTGGAATGATTACATTGACACACCACACTATTGCAGCAGGTCCCTCACTGTGAAACCACGATCACCCATCACCTCATCTCCAGCACGCAGATAGTCCAGAAACCCAGAGTTCTGTGTTATTTTCCTACAGTACACTGGAGGTTAAAATGAATGACGGCTCAGATAAATATTCAGGTTGCATAATATACAATACATTTACAATGGAAAATCATGTCACAAAAATTTTATGACTTTTGTTTTTTAGATGATTCAAAGAAACAGTTATGTCAGCATTATCTGCAGAACAAGGACATATTAATGGAAGTTATAGGCCTATAACTTGACTCTGAGAAAGCTTTTTCAGAACAGTGTTCAGTTCAGGAGGAATCATGACCAGTGGGGTTGAGAGGTCATGATAAAACAACTCTTCTTCATCAATGAAATAAAAAGCAATGGTTGTCGATATAAAACTGAGTTTCAGTGATGTTCTGACCTTGTGTTACGACATTCAGCTTTAACAGCTAACAGCGTTGCCGCTGTCTGTACAGTTCATTATTGATGAACTATTCATTGACCTCTGGGGAGCTTTCTCAGCATGGACAGTCTCTGGCGAAGAAATGACAAGCCCACCATTTCAGCAGATGGTCCATTTATCTGTCTACATTGTCGAATAAAATTCTGGACCTCTAGACTATATGTCATTGGTTTTAATAAGAATTATTAAAGATTGCATGTGTGTTTAGATATGATCAATTTTGATCCAATGAATGGTAATCTGCCATCATATTTGTGTCAGTGGATGATGCAGTCAACATGGGACTGCATTTCATCCTGCAACATCTAGACCACCCGGGGACTTATGCAAGAATCCTGTTTCTTGATTTTAATTCAGCATTTAACACTATTGTCCCAGACATTCTCTCCACCAAACTCTCCCAGCTCACTGTTTCTCCTGCCATGTGTCAGTGGATCACCAGCTTCCTAACAGGTAGGACGCAGCAGGTGCAGTTGAGGAAAATCATGTCCTCCTCACAGTCCATCACTATTCATTCTGTGATGTTGCTTGAAAGTTATCATTGGTTGAACAAACTGTGAAATAGGGGCAGATATAATAAGATTTCATCTTCTTTCTGCTCCCTTCATTTTATCCTACTTGTAATCTTGTATCTGATGAAACTGTCTTGTATTGTTCTTTTAAAATGAATGAATAAACATCAAATCAAATCAAATCAAAAATTGGTGCCCCTCAGGGTTGTGTGCTCTCTCCACTGCTCTTCTCTCTATACACCAATGACTGCACCTCTAATGACCCGTCTGTTAAACTCCTGAAGTTCGCAGATGACACTACAGTCATTGGACTTATCAGTGATGACAACGAGTCTGCGTACCGACAGGAGGTGGAACGACTGATGTCCTGGTGCAGCCTGAACAAACTGGAGCTGAACACACTGAAGACAGTAGAGATGAGAGTGGACTTCAGGAGACACCCCCCAGAACTGCTGCCCCTCAAAATCTTCAACAGCCCCGTGTCTACGGTAGAGTCCTTCAGGTTCCTGGGAACCACCATCTCACATGACCTGAAGTGGGAGCCCAACATCACCTCCATCCTCAAAAAGGCCCAGCAGAGACTGTACTTCCTACGCCAGTTGAGGAAGCTGGACCTGCCTCAGGAGCTGCTGATCCAGTTCTACACTGCAGTCATTGAGTCCATCCTGTGTACATCCATCACAGTCTGGTTTGGAGCAGCCACAAGGCAGGACAGGAACAGGCTGCAGCGAACAGTGAGGACAGCTGAGAAAGTCATTGGGGCTTCACTGCCCTCCATTCAGGACTTGTACCACGCAAGAACCAGGAAACGGGCTGGAAAAATCATCACAGACTCCACACACCCGGGTCACAACATGTTCCAACTTCTCCCGTCTGGCAGACGCTACAGATCTCTGTCCACTAAGACTGCCAGACACAAAAACAGTTTCTTCCCCCAGGCCATCACCATCATCAACAGCTGATCATCAGACATCCATCAGCGTGACCCCCAACCCATTCACAACCCCCATGTGATGTGAATCCTTCTGTATTTTGTGTATTATTTGTACGTTTTTATGTAAAGTATCTGTATAGTTTTTAGCATTTTTAGAGAGACACTTTCTAGAGAGACACGAACAGCCGGAAACAAATTCCTTGTGTGTGTCAACATACTTGGCCAATAAACCTGATTCTGATTCTGATATTCAAATGGTAAGAGTTTATTTAAAAACAGTTTCTGGCATAGCTAATTTTCCTCATAAGATCTGTACTGAAACGACATGAGAGGTGAATATCGACTGCTGATATCAGAATTTGGTAAAAGGGTTCTGTAATAGCCTACTGGAAAGTTATTTATAAATTTTCTCACCACATTCAAACCTGCCTGAGAACAACAGATCCTGATTTAAAAAAAATATTTCATAAAGTAGAATGGTTCTATTTATGGTAGTGAAGAAATGTCTTGGGGTTGTTTACTATTGACTTTTAAAGACACTACACATTGTGTAGTCTTTTATTAGGTAAATAGTAATATAGTTTTTAGTGTGGTTATTTCTGATTGAATTGATGATTTCATGTAGGTAGATACATACCTGAACACATACAACACACAACTAATTGTTGATCATGATAACATTCAGCACTTTAATGACCAATAACAGTAACTCTGACTTTCCTTCAACACTGAGAAGAAAACAATCAGTTGGATAAAAAGCTACCTATCTTTTCGAGTCTTACAAAAGAGTGGAATTTCAAACTTGAATTAAGTTTACCCTTGTTATGACATTTGCAAAAGAAATTTAAGATTGATACCAGGCTACTTTGTGTTTCTTTGTGAGATCCAACATAGTACAGTATACAGCCTAGGCTACTGTATTTCATAAATAACATACCATGTCATTTATACCATGTCATTTATCAATTATATATTTGAATAATTTTCTGTCCACATGCCGATTTGTAAAGATCACTCATTTTTTCAACATTTATTTAAATGAAATAACTAATAAGAAGTGCTTAATCCATAGAACAAAGCCTAAAAATTAATAAATCAGTAGTCAGTTTCAATAATTATAAGTTTTCTTGTGTTGTTAGTGTATTTACTGATGGGTTGTTCATTTCTGTGCGTTTTTTTAAACTGTATTTTCTAAAAGGCTGGTATAGGAAATGGCGCCCCCTTTATTTCCGGAGTGCAATGGCGCTACTTCCATATATGGTATGGCTTGGCCCTCGGGCACGACCCCGCCCCGTCCTGCAGGCTGCAGCGAGGGGTACTTGCACGGAATTAGCCTCTGAGTTCACCTCTAACCCGGAAGCTGTCGAGATGGAATAGTCCATTTTTAGTAGGGGGATAATGAAATCAACCGTTTTTTAAATTGCTTATTTAATGATTGTTTTCATCGTAACTATAATTATTTTTATGTTAAATGTAGATTAACAAGCAGGATCAATGTTAGGAATTAGGTGACTGGCCGGGGCGCGGCGGGGCCGGGGCCTCATGCTGATGGGATCCCCAGGCATTTACCTACATGGTAGATCCCCCCCTCTGCTCCCTCCCCCCTCCAACCCTCCCTCACCCTCACACCCTCCTCCTCTCTGCTGTTTACGGTAGGGAAAAAGGTAAAACAAGCAGCATTATGAGCTTGTAAATAAGTTTATTGGTTTTTACTGATAGATAATTAGTTATTAGCGGTACTGCATTTTAAATAAAAATAGCAGAAATCCGCTTATGAATTATAAAAGTTAGTCAATTCACAAAAACGCTGACAAAAAGTTTAGGTCCACTGTAAGCGGAATAGCGATTTAGCGCTCCCCTAGCGGTCTGTGCCCACCTTTGCTTAATTGTAAATTTGCACTCACACCAACTGAGCAGTCAAAAACGTTCATCTTCGGCCTTTAAGACTAAAAACGAGGTACTGGTAATTTTTCTAAACGTCTCTTGTTCTTCGGCATGTCAACCTGCTCGAGTTAAGACGGTTTGAACAGACTTCACAGGTGAGTTACTGAGCCGCTGGAGAAACGTGACGCTGCGCTGGCAGCGTAGCAACAACCCTCTGGTGGCAGACTGACAAGGTTTTATCAGAGTAAACAATACTGGGGGTTACGCAACACTCTGTTTAAATTATTCATCGAACGTTCGTTCTTCACAGTTTATGCAAACATTTTACACATTAAAGTTTTATATGTGTCTGTTAAAACTGATTTTAGACCATTAACCTTCAAACACTACTGTCTCATGTCTGAAATGATTATAAAAATCTAATTGAATGCCTGATCATTTCTATGTAATTACAATGTTTAGCCATAAGAGGGTGCCAGTAAACTAAAGTCCCTTTCTTTGTTGAAGTTGGAGGCTGGTCCCTTCAGTAGTTTGCAGTAATGGACCAGAAAATGACTTCAACTTGTTTGTATTCATTTGTGCATGTCCAGTCCAACCCTGTTCCATTCAGTCTAAACAGCAGCAGCCCACGGCCCGGAGGGAAGAAAGTCGATGAGTTTATGAGTGTTTGTGTGTTTTTTGATTGTGATCTTCAATCTGTGATAACACAATTATGTCAAACATTCAAGGTCTGTCGTCGGCCTCTGTGGAGCAGTACTTTTAAAGACGCACACACATACCAACACTATACACGTGCACAAGGTCCAGCTGTGTCATTAGGCAACAAACAAGCTGGAGAAAACTCACTCATCACCTACAACAGATCTATAATCCCTCTGGTCTTGTGCTTCATTTTACCAACATCTGCACCGTAAACCTTTAAAGTTCTGGTAAAATCTGAACCGTATTCTGCTGAAAGGTTACACACACTAAGCAGCCATGAATTATGGGTAAAAAGCTGTGTTACAGGACAAACAGAATGCAGTCATGTAAAGAAATGCACAAAAACTAAACTACATGTGAGCATCTTGAGAGGAAAAAAGTGTGGAATCAGAACGATTAAATAAAAAATTAAAACTGACATCCTAAACAAGCTGTCATTTTATAGCTGTATAGTTTTTTTTTTACATAAACTAGTCTCTCTTTTTAAAATAATAATTTCATAACAAACGTGTTCTCTGTATGGTGAACAAAACAAAACACGAACATTCCTCCACAATACAACGCATGTAAAAACCAAGTTATTGTACTTTGTTGATACTTACAAATTTATAGAAATATTTAGATGAAAATAGCACTCCTTGAAGGGATGCATACATTAAACTAAGCTTTCACACAATTAGCTAGCTCTCAGAGTACAGGTTGGGGATGATTCTCAGCTACTACCTCACTAAATTTCAGCTAAATATCTTAAAAATGACAGCGTTATACAGTACATAATATTTTATGTTTGCTAAGAACTTTTAGCTGTTGTAACCATCTTAATTTTTTTTTAATGTTTATTTCATTTCAATTAAAAAACACAAATACAATTTCAGATACAAATAAATAAAATACATATAAAATGAAAGGCAGCAGAAGAAGAATGATATCATTTCTGCCCCTTCTTAACAAATCAATTTATACAATCAATTCAAGCAAAAATCATAAATAATACAACAAAAACATATAAATTGTCACAATTATTCATTATAGTTCAATAAATATTAACCAACTTATATATATCTTGTCAAGAAAATATTCTTGATCTTTTTCTTAAATAAAAATAATGATTTCTCTTTTTTAATATAAATTAAAATTGAGCTGACTCCCAAAACAGATCAATTAGGTGCGCAGCTAAAGGTATCTCTACGAGTTTTAAGAAATCCGCCCAGCAGTTCATGAGATATTTAGCTGACACAAAGACACACCCAGAGACAAGACGTCCTGCCTTTCATTGCAGCTGCTAATCAATGCTATTCCACATGAAAGTACTGTGTGAACATGTGTCACTCAGTTACGTCAAACTTTAGCCAGGAGCAACTTTTTTAGGCGCATTTCTTATGAGAACGCTCTTAAAAATGTGCTACTGTGAGTGTGTTTGTGTCATGGACCCAACAGAGATTAAAGACTTGACCTTTAACCCCCGACAGATAAAAAGCTGCTGCTTAAAATGTGCACACATGTCAAACTTTGACATGTGCGCATCAAACCAGAGGCTTTATGCCTCAGAGACAAATAATAACGAGTGCATGCTGGGCGAGCATGAGCCACGTCTGAGAAACAACCAAGTCCAAGAGGAGAGGCTTGATCATCAGTGCAAGATCCACGCACTGAACATTATTATTCAACAGTAGTTTAAATATAAATACTCTTAATAGAGAAGAACAAAGAGACAAAGAGAGCAGAAGACAGCAGTGGGGTAATCCCACGTCTTAAAAAGAACAGAGGTTTGAGGAAGGAGTGGCGCTGTGGCTTTTAAGACAAGTGAACTCCGGTAATCTGAGAACACCCAGCAGGGCCGCGTCCAGTGGTTCAAGGAGAGACAGGGTGTGGTCGACTGAGCATTCCTGATCAGTCAAGCCTGAGCACAGGATCCTGTCCTGCAGACCTGAGGCTGTTTGCATACGCTTTGCACCTGAACGTCAATAATACGTGTCATTTTTGAAAGCTCAGGTGCATTTGAGACGTCAAGAAGGAAAAACAAGCAAGAGCTGTGAGAACGTTTATGTTTAGCATTAAAACGTAGCAGTTCCAGATATTAAAAAATAAATAAATCTACATCCTCGTGCTTATTATGGTATCAAAACATAAGATGAACATTTAAATCCGAGCAGCTTGTAAATTTGCACAATCCAAAAAAAAATAGACCCTGGGAAACATTAAATTGGAAAATAAAAGCACAACGTGAACATTTAAAATACTACATGACTCATAATAAAGCTGGTCAGTCTGTCCCAAAGGTGTTCCCATCAGAACGCATGTTTGTCACGTCTACTGTAGGCGGTTTGTGTAACTATGACGAGTGGTTGGACCGGTTTAAAACCCAGCAGGTGCTGCACGCTCACTGGAAAGATGACGAACGTGAGCAGTGACGGCACTTTAACAGCAGCTGTTTGAGAAAACAAACAAAACACTAATAATGCATGTGTGGGCTCATTCGTATTCACTTTGAGATGACAATAATTCAATCAAAACAAATGCTCCACAGGTTGGTTATGCAGGTTTGTGCTGCTGTGTCAAAAGCTGCACATGCAGCCAGCTGGAGGTGCTTAAATACTGAGGAAAATAAAGATTTATGCAGCTCCTCATGAGCGTTACATCAAAACCTCATGTGCCCCGCATAATATTTCAGAAGTTCAGAAACTCATGAGGCAGCGACAGTGAAACTGTTACTGCTCCTGCTGAGGCTTTGCACATTAGTTTTATGATATATAAATATAACAAACAATTATGCAGGACGCGGCCCTACTGACTTGTAGGGGTGCACCGAGTTTTGTTTGTTTGTGTTGTTTGAACTACTGTATTTTGGAAACAGGGGGCAGAAAAAATAAGATTTTTTCTTCTATCTGCATCCCTTCATTTTAATTTTATTCTGTACGGTCTCAAATGTGAGATTGTTATTGTGTTGCATTTAAAATGAATAAATTTAATTAAAAAATTTAAAGAAAATTATTAAAGAAAATTATTTAGCTTAATGGATTTTGCAGGAAAAAATTTATGTGATCAAAAATGATTCCATTTAACTGGACTTCTTCAATAAAAATAAAAAAAATACTCCCCCAAGATAATTTGTTGCGACTTCTTCCAAAATGAATCTTTGAACAGGTTGAAATACAAAGATGTGCCAACATTTTAAAAGAGAGTGCCTGCAGTCTTTAATAAGTTGATGTTTGAGGTTGACTGACAGCAAACGCTGCCTCAACTAGAAAACTGTCTGCAGAAAGAGCTGAAAGGAATTTTTTAATAATCCACCAAGAAAATAATTTAATACCAACTGCGGACGCAGAAGGTAATTCACATGTAGAGAAGAAAGCATGTCAGCAGTCACAACACGAAGACTGAAAAAACAACTACAGAAATTGCATTTCCTGCAAAAATGCAGGGTGAATATTCGTTCCTGAACAACTAGCTGAAAAACAGCTGAAATGTAGCTGAAATGGAAAAACAGGCCTAAGTTAGCAGATAAAAGCAGAAAGAACACATATTTGATGAATTAGGTTTAAATAAGCAGAAATTAACACAAATATTTAAAGGAAATTTGCCCAAAAAGTTAAAATTAACAACAAATTGGTGAAAAGAAGATGAAAAGGCAACAAGAAAGAAGCTTAAACTATCAGAAGGACGTGGAAGGAGCTGAAATAAACTTTTAAAAAGTGGAATTAGCTGAAAAAGCTAAATTTAGCACAAAACAGCTAAATAGTAGCTGAAATAGCAGAAAGAGCTGAAACTGGCAGAAATAAGCTGAAAGGAGCATAAAAAGCAGAAATTAGCAGGAAAAAGTTAATTAGGCTGAAAGCAGCAGAGATCACCATGAAAAACTTGACCTTGCATGAAAACAGCTAAAATTAGCTGAAAAGTAGAACAAGCTTAACTTAGCATAGAAAAGCAGAAAGAACATGTTTGCCTAATTAAGCCCCCAGTATAGCTCTGCGTACGTCCATACGCAGCTGTACGCGAGTACTATGCAGAGGTACAAGCGTATCCACGCAGGGCATGTACGCGCAAAGCTCAAATTTTACGACCGCGTACGCAAACGCGTTGTCGCACAATAAACTGTCCGGCGCCACTATTTAGGCTGAAAGAAGTAGAAATGAGCACAAAAAGTGAAAATTGTTTGGGAAAAAAGAAGCTTTAATTTTTTTTAAATGAACTTTTAAATGAAACTGAAACCTCAAAAGTACCGGTATACTTCTTTCAAGGTGATTCCACATTTTTTCCAGGCATTGTAACAGAAACACTAAAGTTGCGTTCTTTATGTTTTTAGCGACAACGCTGTGATGGCTTTAAGTTATCCCAAAAAGAAGTACCGGGTAAGTGGTTCGGAAACATATTTTTAACATCTATAAAACCCCAAATCAGATAACTTCTGACCAAAGTTTATTCTTGTTTAAGAGGACTTCATTACAAAAAAGGACTGCAATAGCAGAAACTTGCATAATGTGATGAATAAATAGCCACCTACAGTTTTTTTTAAGAGTTTAGCTCATGTGCTGACAGCCAATCTGGCAACCCATCAGGAGTCCAATCTGGCAACATGCCCATTAAACGACTCAGGGTCCTGCTCACAGAGTTTGACAGGGAGTGCGAGGCAGGAAAAAACAAAACAACAAACACAAAAAAAACAAAAAAAAACTCTAAAACAGAGGAACTAACTCTAAAAACAAATAAAAAGCCAAAGCGTTTTGTCAATGAGCATGTTCCCAGAGACGTGGCCATTATTTGCCATGTGTTTACGTATATAAGATGTTTTAACGAGCACAGTGGTGAAAGCAAAACTCGTAAAAAGCCAGGACGTGTGGAAAAACAGGAGCCTTGAGAGCTTGTGTGGCCCAAACTTACAGTGACAATCTGCGTAAACGTGTCGAACACAAGATTATCCAGAAACACTCGAAGCTGGAACTAACACTGATGTACAGTAGAGAGGTGTGATGAGGAGGAGGGAAAAGAAGAAGTGATGAAGAGCAGAATGAAAGACGAAAAAATAAAGCAGGAGTGACGGACAGAATGATGCTGATTAAGCAGGCGGCAGGCTGTACAGTACCAGGACAAAAGGGGGTCAACTCAGGGTCTGGCATTCTGCCATCTACAGCTGTGAGCTGTCACACACACACACACACACACACCACTCTTATCTGGGCTCAGAACAGCACAAACAAAGCGATCTATGGACTGACATCAGCTTTGGTTTACACAAACGCACACAAGCCCGTACAGATTGTCGTCTGAAACCTCCTTCCACCCCGTTGGCTCGTGTTCCTTACTTCTGCGCCAAGAACTGCTTCCACAGTGATTCATCCCGTTAGAGAGGGATTTAAGGCCCAATCATGATCAGAAGGTATTGGCCCGACCTGCTGGATGCGCAGCCTTCCATCCGTCACACGTTGGGCTTTCAAGGCACGTTACAGGTAAATGGACTATACTTACCGGTACATAGTGCCGTTCTATCTTATCAAGTTACTCAAAGCTCTTTACAACACAATCAGTGCCCTCATTTACCGTACTTTCCACCATACACGTCGCACTGCCCTATAAGTCGCATCAGTCCAAATATGTCTAATAAAGTGGAAAAACCCATAAATATGTCGCTTCGCCGTACACGTCGCATCTATTGTGCGTTACCGCTGACGTGTCGCGTTTGTTAAAATCAGCTGTATTTCAAAAGCAGATATGCGGAAGAAAGCACGTGCATAGCAGGACTCTCTGTGCATTTCTTCAAAATTTAACAAGATAACCACCTAAAAACAAATTTGTTTGCTCGAAATTATAGCAAAGGTGCGTCTCAGTTGAACTTTTCCTTAATAAATGTACTTCAATGGTCAAATCAGCTGCATTTCATGCAGTGAAATGAAGCTCATTTGACGGTTTCTCCAAGCGAGCTGGACGAAGGTGGGAGACTGTGGCAAGCTGATTGTGTCAATAATAGCCACTTTTTACCTGTTACATGACACAGCGGCATGCCATATGCTACTTGACTGCCATCTAGTGTTCAATATTTTCAATATTTTTAGGGCCTTCTACTCTGCTCCTGCTTCAGAGTCAGAGAATCTTTATTGTCATTTGCACCGCATGTGGTACATGTGATGAAACGAGATTACCGTATTTTCTGGTGTATAGGTCGCAGGCCTTGAAAAAAAACATAAAAAGGTGTGACCTATACACCGGAAAATACGGTATATACACAGGGTCCCAGCTACAGCCAACAACAATTCCTGGAATATCTTACAAAAAGATCTGAAGCTCTCGGCCTTGACCTCTCTAAATGGTTTAAGAATCTGTTGGAATCCTGGCAAAAACCGATGCAGACATGTTCCTGTTACTGATTTTCTACATCTACCTTATAATCTGTCTGTTTTGCTACTTTGATATCTTTGTTTAAATTTTTTTTTTAAATCTGTATTTCTCTCTTATGTTTGTCTATTGTTGATTGTTTAAGGAACTTCTACTGTTGTTGTCATCATTCTTTAGATTGTAGACAGGTCTCTCTTGTAAATGAGTCCTCGAGGCTCAATGAGATTAACCTGACTAAATAAAGGTTGAATGAATTTTCAGTCAGATTAATGAAAATGGTCATATCTCAACCAAATTTTTTTTTATAAATGTGGGGAAAAACCCACAACTACCTCGCTTCAGCATGTAAATCACAGGGCATGCAAATTATGCAAAAAAACGCGACTTATAGGGTGAAAAATACGGTACCCATTCATACCTGTACAAACAATAATTAGTGCTTTATCACATTCATTCACCAAGAGGACACATCGGAGGCAATGAGGGGGGTTCAGTGTCTTGCCCAGGGACACTTCAGCATGTGACTGCTGGTGGAATCGAGCCCCCAACTCTCCCATTGGAGGACGACTGCTCTAACCACTCAGCCACAGCTGCTCCCTAAAGCAAGCCATGGGTGTGATGTGGGGAGCGCACACTCTTACACACAAGTTACAACTGAAGAGTCTGACTGAGTGCAGCACAGCCACGCAGTGATTTAGTCAACTTTATTTATAAGCACGTTTAAAACAGCAGCTGTTACCAAAGTGCTTGATTTAATTGTAATTCGTAATGGATTTAAACGAAGGCTACACTGTGAGTAACAACACAACTTGGCCTGGCTGTTAAAAGACACACCGCTCTGACATGAGTTCCCCAAAGACAATCCTCCCATGAGCTGTCAAAAGTTTCAGAGCGGAGGTCCATCTGGACACCCTCTGTCTCCCCCTTCTGTCCCCCCCCACACACACACACACAATCTGTCTCTCTTCCTCCTTGTGTCACCTCTAGCTGTGGCTCTCATTCCATTGTTTGTCCAGCTCAAACTCTCACTAATGCAGCCCAAAAGTCACACTTTTAGCATGGTATGGTACTTTCATTCTTTTTCCTCCATATCACACATTCTCCCTTCCCTCAAGCAGCCTTTGTCTTTGTGCTTGGGAGCGAAACACAAACTCTCGGCCCACCTCGTACTCAGAGCCAAAGGCCACTAGTTGAGGCCACCCACCTAAAGCCCACTTGGTGCAGCGAGGATTTTCCCTCCATGTCTTTGTGTGTAAATCTGGTCTTATTCATTCCTTTGTGCATGCATGTAACGGTCTGCTTCCAGATATGGTATACATCTTCATATAGGAATGCGTGCACCTGGATATGCATTCCACAGTTTGATTTTTGTTGTATATTTAAAAAAGAAATCCCTGTTCAAACTCCACTCTCTCCAGAACAACACACATGCACACCTTGCGAGGTTACTGTTACAGTTACTACAAAAAACATTGTTTATCTTATAAAAAGAATGGTACAAACTTGAATTACATCCCCAGCTCCTCTCTGGTATTCAGGACTCTTCGCTGTAACTCAAGTTCAGTTTGCTGGACTCCTCCAGGGCGTCTCACTGTTTTCAGATCAGCTCGTGTTTCTGGGATCTTGGGAAGAAAACACTGATTGGAGCTAACCCCTGTTTTTTAAAGTGTCGTGTGTAATCCTGAAAGGACTGTTTCTCATTTTCACATCAGATAAATATTTTGGCAAGTTTTTGTATTTATGGTCAATGAATCTTTTGAGAGAAAAAAATACGTTTACCTAATCATTAGTAATTATTTCCTTAACTTAGTTTGGCTTATGTGTTAATAGTGTGAATGTGTATGACGAACTGACACTATTGTGATCCATTTTTCTTCTGTATGTTTTTCGGTGTGAATCTTATCCTGCAGTTTTAAGCTATTTCAACAAATCATAAATCAAAACGTTTAGCTCTTTCAGGACAATCCAGCTATAACTTTGGCATTGGTGCAACTTTAGCTTTTTGAAATATTTAGCCTTTTCTGCCACTTTTTTCTTATAGAAAATGAATTGAGCTCATTTTACATCATTCTAATCTTTAGATCAGTTTACTGCTCCTTTCACATATTGTTTCAGTTCAGCTTCTTTCAGCTTCCTTGTGCAAATTTAAACTTCTTTCAGGTATTTTCAGCTAATTTCAGCTATTCTTTTCAGCTGTTTTGTGCTCTTCTCATATTATTTATGCTAAATACAACATTTTTGTGCTACTTCTAACCTCTTTCTGCCAATGTCACCATGTTATGCTACTTTAAGCTTATTTCTGCAAGTTTTAGCTTTTTACTATTTCAGCTACAGTACTTTATAGCTGTTTTTATGCAAATTTCAGCTTTTTCACCTAATTCTAAATTTTTGGCACTCATTTCAACTTTTTTCAGCCTAATTCAGCTAAAATGTGCTCTTTCCACTTTCCTCTGGTAATTTAAGCTTCTTTCTGCTATTTTAGCTACTTTTCAACTGTTTTTTGTGTACTAATTTAAGCTTTTTTCTCCAAATAAATTCCCCTTCTTTGTGCTCATTTCTGCTTCTTTCAACTTAATTGTGTGAATACGTGTTCTTTGTGCTTTCTTCTGCTAACATTTTCAGCAAATTTTCTTTTGCGAATTTCAGCTGTTTTCATATAATTTCAAGTTTTTCACAGTAATTTCTGCTACTTTCAGCCTAATTAACTTCTTTATGCTAATGTCAACTTGTTATGCTCCTTTTGACTTATTTTGCTAGTTTCAGGCAGCGTTATCTGCTATTTCAGCTACTATTTAGCTGCTTTTATGCTAATTTCAGCATTTTCAGCTAATTCCACTTTCTTGTAGCTTATTTCAGCTCTTTCCACTTCCTTCTAGTAGTTTAAGCGTTTCAGTTACTTTCAGCTATGTTTTGATAATTTTAACTTTTTTAGCTAATTTCCCAATATTAGTGCTAATTTCTGTTTATTTAAACCTAATTCAGCAAATATGTGTTCTTTCTGCTTTCTTTTGCTACCTTAGGCTTGCTCATCCATTTCAGATACATTTCAGCATGTTTTTACCTAATTTAAGCTGTTTTTCAGCAAGTTCTTCTGCAACAAGCATTCACACAGCACTTTTGCGAGAAATGCAATTTCTCTAGTTTCATTAGACTTTGTTCTTTGAAACAGAAACTATTAAATTAAATAATTTTGTAGATTTTAATATCAATCATTCTACAGACACCCAGTATTCTTTGCTAAATGCTTGATGTCAGTTTCAAGTTGTCTGCACGTTCAGCCTTGAGGCTATAGAGTCATTTAAAAATACCAAACAGAGAACAACTCCAGAGGTCAAGAAACTTGAACTTTAGACAGTTAAAATTCCTAAAATACTGGGTGGTGATATTACAGTTCTTGTCCACCGAAAGTCTGGGAAGTTTCTGCACTAACGCCTGTTCCAGCAGTCGGATCATAAAACAAAAAAAAACGGTTGTTTTCAGTAGAAAACTGAGACCAAATCTGTGTTTGGGTCCGTCATGGAAGAGAAAACAGAAGAAACACCCGCAAAGCTGATTAAAAACAAGACGAGAAAGAGAGCCGTGTTTTATTTAGTAATCAAAGCTAGGAATCTTCTCCTTTAGTTACAAACTTCTGCCTAACGCAGCATTCAGAGGTCAATAAAGCCGGTTCAAAGGAATCCAGTCATGAAGTCAGCCAACTAGGACTTACATAGCTAAGTGTAGGGTACAGTCTTGTTAAACCAATAGTGCAAATATTATCTCTGTTAGTGTGTTTAAGTGTGACCTCTAACCCACATAAATAACACAATCACCTGGTAAAGCTACAGCTAACAGAGCAACAGATTGTTTTTAAAGACTACTGCTCCGAAACTAGCTTTGCTTCATAAACCCACAGATTAATCGAGATTTAACGTGTTCGTAGCTGCAGGTCACAGTTTGAAGCAAAGTGAAAGGTCAATCAACAAAGAGGTACGAGACAGATTTAACGAGTTCAGAGATAATCACTAGTTTTTGAACAATCCTGGTTCTTCTTTAACTACTTATAGGTCCACACACCAATCAGAATTCAGCAACAACAGAAAAAAATATGTCAGAAGACACTCGATTGGAAACGGGCAACGACACAGGTGGTGGAGTTTAAATACCTGGGCGTCTTGTTCACAAGTAGGATGGAACGAGAGATGGATTGATGGATTGGAATCTCATCCTTGGTAATGAGGGCATTGCTTTGGACGGTTGCAGTGAAGAAACAGTTCGGTCAAAAGGCAAAGCTTTCGAGTGACTCATCTGTCTAAGGTCCAGCCCTCACCTGTGGTTATGAGGTTTGAATCATGACCGAAAGAACAAGACCCCGAAATGAGTTTCATTCATAAGGTGGCCAGGCTCAGCCTTAGGGTGAGGAGCTCCGTCATGAGCTCAGTGTGGAGCTGCTGCTCCTTCGTATCGAAAGTACCGTAGTCGGTTGAGGTGATACAGGCATCTGATTAGGATCCCCGTGCATGCGTGGGTTTCCTCCGGGTACTCCGATTTCCTCCCACAGACCAAAAAACATGCTTGTTAGGCTGATTGGTGACTCTAAATTGACCCTAGGTGTGAGTGTGAGAGTGGATGGTTGTTTGGTGTGAGTGAAACAGGTCCCTCTTGTAAATGAGTCCCCGTGACTCAACGAGGCTAGCCTGTATAAATAAAGGTTGAATGAATGAATGAATGAATGCCTTCTGGACACCTCGCTTTGAAGATTTTTCGTGCACATCCCACCAGTAAGAAGCCCCAGGGTAGACCCAGAGTTCACTAGAGAAGTTGTGTATCTTCTCTGTCCTGGGAACGCCTCTGGGTCTCCCAGTAGGAGCTGGAGTGTTGTTGGGGAGATGGATGTCATGGTTTCTCTCCTGGATCTGCTGCCTCTGCAACTCGACTACAGATAAGTGGTAGAACAGGGGTCTGCAACCTTTATGATCAAAAGAGCCATTTTTACACCTTCGTTCACTACATAAAATGTGCTCAGAGACACAACAACCTGCTACAACTATGATTATCAACTGGTGGCCCATGGGCCACTTTAGGTTTGTTGGAGGAGACTTTTATGGCCAGTAGGGGGGACATTATAAAGCTAAAAATATGTATTGATTTTTAACATTTATCGATATGTTTACAATTTAAAACAAATTAAATGACCAGATTCTTGTGGGGGTACGGGGGTAATTTTTTTAATTAAAAAAATATGAACTGTGCAGACCTACGTGATTTTTTTTTTATTCAGGGTATATGCAGGAATAATGAAGTTCATTTCAATACCTTTTCAAGACTTTTTAAAGACCTTCCAAAATAAATTCAAGACCTTATCGTCACTTTGTTTTATTAAGCAAAAAATCTTTGATTTACAAAACTGCTGTTGTTTTCAATTAAATCCGTGAATCTCAAACTTACTACAGAACTGAGATACAGTGGAAAGAAAAAAGTTCAAAAAAAGAAACTGAACCACGACTAGGTTTAAGAAAATATAGCTTAGGTTACAACAAGACTCGTAGCTATTTTAAAGTAACTTGGTTGAACAATGGCGAATAAGAAATAAACACGGTTATTCTAGGCAACAGGCCTCAACCATTCTTGAAAATCAGACATCTTCAACCAGGAGTCCGAAAACTTGCATTTACCATTGTTCTCACGGTCTCGCGGCAACTTACTTGAACACACAGACTCAACTTGGAGATAAAGCAGCCGTGCATACGCACCAGATAGGCCAAGCCGTAAAGGCTGTTGTAACCCGACACTCTAAATTTGTGCGAAGCAGTTTCCGAATCCTCTGCAGTGACGAAAACAAATATTAGTCATACATACTTTTTGCTGTCAAATTATTTAAAGCTAGAATAAAAGCAACAAAAAAAATAATACCTCATCAAATCACTTTCAAGACTTTTTAATACTTTTCAAGACCCTTAATTTTCCCAAAATTGATTTATCAACTTTTAATAACTTTCAAGACCCCGCGGACACCCTGTTATTGTAGAAAAAACAAGTATAAAAATAAAGCAAAAAGTTAGAGAGTATTTGCAAAAGAAATGACAGGAAAACAGCTAAAACTAGTCTAGGGATGCATGATATTATCGGCATGGTATCAATATCGGCTGATATTAGCGTTAAAATTTAATATCGGACATCGGCCATTCCATCAAAATAACTCACTGATATAAAAGACACTGTTTTTGCATGACAACCCAGTGACAAGGATGCCTGCAGTGGCAGCACAACGTGATGACGTCATGTGGGCCTACCTGATCTCACGGCGGAGAGGAAAACTCAAAATGTCGACGGTGTGGAAGTTTTTTCGTTGAGGATATCAGATTCTGAAGATTTTTGGACTATGTTGAGCCTCGGTACATCGTCCCCAGTCTGAGATATTTTTCCACGTAACCTTACCAGAGTTACAAGCCGTCATTTCTGACGTCATTGAGAAGCTAATAGCCGATAGCACATCTTGTTGGGTGAGTTTTCCCAAAGACATTTGGACATTGTGTTAGCCCCGTTAGCATGATTAGTCTTAATGGATAGACAGAAACTCTGAACTTAAAAAAGTGTGTCCTTCATGCACAGGAGTGCAGAGGATCCCACACTGCAGCTAGGAACTTGGAACAAGCCTCCAAAAGTGAAATAGCATCGCAGGTGACTAATGCCAATAAATAATATTTAACACTTTTCATTTAATAAAAGTTAAAGTGCTATGCATATCATATGGCTGTTACTGAATATGTGTCACCAGCTCATACAGCTGTTACACAGTTTTCGTACCAAATAAGCCTAAATAAGAGAGCTATGTTCTGACAAAGGAAAGTATATAAAATATCGGTATTGGTTATCGGCCAAATAAGTTTTAACATATCGGCAATGGGCATATCGGATATCAGCCAAAAATCCAATATTGTGCATTCTAAACTAGTCCTTTTTTGTTGTATGTATAACAACAAATAAAATTCAGTTTTGTGTTAGTTTTGTTCAAAGATTGAAAGAGCCGCTGCAGAGGGACCAAAGAGCCGCAACTTGCAGACCCCTGTGGTAGAAGTTGGAGACGAGATGTCAGAGCGCCGTTACTATTTGATCAAACCAAACTAGCATACTGTATCTCTGATAAGGCCGTTTGTTACTTAAATCCTATAGTGGTGTTATTACAGACTTAAAACATTTGTAGTCTTTCTATACCTACAAGTGGTTTAAAAAACATTAAAGCTAGGGTCTGCGATATTTGAACACTCTTGAACACTCTGGGACTTAGAAATATTTTCAGCGCAGAAAAGCATTCTGCTCCCTCCCCTCAGAGCCATATATGGCTCTGAGGGGAGGGAGCAGAATGCCACAGTGCTCCGCTGAACTTGGGATCTGCTCCGCCCCCTGCTGTGTGTCTGCTCAGAGCCGCTGCGATATTCTGTGTTTATGGTAATAAAACCTTCTAATAAAATAAAATAAAACCATGGAGCGCTAGTCCTACAACACAAAATCCAGCAGAAATCATCAGAGGTTCACGAAGCAACGTTTGGACATGATTTAATTCGCTCGTGACTTCCTCATGTCTCAGCGCTGGTCTGGAATGTCTGGAATGCTCCACCTCCTCCTGTCTCTGCGCTCCGAAGTTCTGTGTTTATATGATAATATAACTGTTTAAAAAATTTAATAAAACCATGAATCACTCATCTAACAACACAAAATCCAGCAGAAATCATCAGAGGTTCACGAAGCAACGTTGGACATGTTTTAATTCGCTCGTGAGTCGTGACAAATCCATTTCCTCATTCCTGTCAGTGCAGGATGAAGCGATCACTTGGCTTTTGGCAAAAAAACTAAATAAAAGTCCAGCTCTGGGATAAAGAAGGGATATTTAATACATTTTGTGTCACATAAAAAACAGTCCTGCATCGCTTTGCAATCCTTTGAATGAGAACGAGCTGCGGCTGGGACAGGTGGGGGCGTGGGTTGGGGCGTGACAAACAACTCTGTTTTTATTGGCTGTCAGTGTCCTGGTCACTCTTGTGTTTTCAGTGTTTTTATAAATGCTGATAGAGAAGCAAGGGGACTATAGTTTTTTTCAGAGATTACTTTGTCTAACATCAGTTTGTCAGTAGATAGTGACTGAGTGAAGAAATATGTTAAAAATATATTGTTTGAAAAGTTACAGACTACATTACAATTTTACATACCCCAGCTTTAAGGAATCGTTTACTATTGTCTAAAAGCTGTTGAAACTCTGTTGAAGAATTTGAGTCAATTGATGACAAACAACTGATGCAAAGATGTTTTAACAGCAGCCAGACACTGCTTTTGTTGACTTTTACGAGAGGAAATAAGCTAGAATTGTTTTATTGGATGACTAAAAGTATGGTTCAACAAAACACATCAAAGAAAACTTGTAACCAGCCTATTGACATCACAATGTTCCTCTAAATAACAATGGAATACACCACATAAACAATACAGAAAAACACAGGATAGATCCTCTCAACACCTTAATGACTTTTTACACATTTTTGCAAAAAATTTAACTCCTTGAACAAATTTTTTTTTTAATGTGGAAACAGTAGGAATTATTTTAAATGTCCAGATCTAACGGGTTAGTTGAACTGATTGGGTATGTCAGCTGCAGCTGCAGGCTGATCAGTGTAAAGGGAGGTGATGTGGGTCATAGGAGTGTGAGAGCAGGTTGGCACGCAGCGGCGAGGAAACGTTTTATGGCTGAGCTGAAATAACTGGAGTCTCTGTGGGCGGTTGACAAAGGCGCTTCAAGTGGATTTATGTTTGTGTGTGTGATGTTCTGGGGGGAAACAGAAAGGCGCCTGAAGGCTCTACAAGGCACAGTTCTGACAAAAAACTAAAAATGATTGTTACATAAAACAGGCACTATTTCAGCTCGTTCCCACGTCAAAGAGGGTGTGCTGGGACAGCAGGGTGAAGAAAGCTGATGCCAACAGACTCGACAAACTCATCAAGAGAGCTGTCTCAGTTCTGGGAGTGACCTGCAGTCTCTGACAGAGGTGTCTGAGCAGAGGATGCTGAGGACACTGCTCCAGATCCTGAACAACACGTCACACCCCCTGCATGACACACTGGACTCTAACTGCAGCACCTTCAGTCGTAGACCGAGACCCTCCACAGAACAACACAGGAAGCCCTTCTTCCCTGTGGGAGGAAGGACTTTTAAACTCCTCCCCTTTTCTACACATAGGACAATAAAATTAATCCTGTACTAAAATAAACACTAATGTTTCAGTCTGCAACTCACCTGTTTAGAACTGTGTTGGTATTTTTATATTCTCAGTTATTTTTTATATTCTGTTATTTTTATATTCTGTTTTTTTTATTTTTTTATTCTTTGTTATTTTTTAATCTTGTATGATTCCTTGTGTACCATATTTTCCGCCATACACGTTACACGGCCCTATAAGTCGCATCAGTCCAAATATGTCTAATAAAGTGGAAAAACCAATAAATATGGCGCTTCGCCGTATAAGTCGCATCAATTATGCATCACTGCTGACGCGTCGCGTTTGTTGCGCGTGACCGCTGACAACCTGGAAATGTGTGCCGAACCCGGAAGTTAATAAATACATTCTGACGGTCAAATCTGTTGCATTTCAAAAGCTGATTCGCGGCTGCGAGAACGCGCAGAGGGACGACTCGCAGTGCATTTCTTCGAAATTTAACAAGTTAAGCACCTAAACCGCTAAATTTGCTTGCTTGAACTTTCCCTTAATAAATGCACTTTAATGGTCAAATTAGCTGCTTTTCGCCAGGGCAGCGCAGCAAAATGAAGCTGATTTGACGGTTGCTCCAGGAGAGCTGGACGAAGGTGGGATGCTAAGGCAAGTCTATTGTGTCATTAATAGCTACTTTTTACTTATTACATGACATAGTGGCATGCCATACTGCTCGACTGCCATCTAAGGGCTGACAATGGTAGTATTCAATATTTTCAGTCAGAATTAATGAAAATGGTCATATCTCAGCCAAAAATTAGTTTCTAAATACAGTATGGGTAAAAAATCCATAAATATGTCTCTTCGGCGTATAAGTCGCAGGGCATGCAAATTATGCACACAAAAAAACGTGATTAATACAGCGAAAAATACAGTATGTTCCTTTGTATTGAAACTCTGGCACAACAATTTCCTGCAGGATCAGTAAAGTTCATCTGATAAAGACAGAGTTTTTAGATGGGTATGTTTATTGTATCAACCTAAACTATCTTTTTAATCTGCATACTTCTCCATCCCAAACAACTCTTTCACTTCTTTCAGTCACTTTGGCTGTTTCTGTAGGTAAACATGTGGTAGTTTCCAGGCGTTTACTAATTTTGCTTAGTTATTTTGCTTAGTTTTTTTTTTTAAGGACATTTTAACCAACAATATGAAAAAATGATTTGCTTTTTGACCAATCTTCATGACTTTGAAATATGTACCTTTAATTGGTAGTTTGATTTAATAAATTGCTGCAATCTTAAAACAGATCTAATCACAAATATTTTAAGCAATTTATGCAAGTGCTATTTTAAAAATCCTTACAACACGGTCAGTTTTGAAGATATTTAAAGAGTTGTCTACAACCACTTACACATTTTCTGCTCATAACCTTTCTACAGAATCCCTCATCAAAACATTTGAACAGCTACGTTAAGGGAGAGAGAGTGAACATTTGGATTCATCCCCACAAAATAAATATCCTGACTCCAACATCAACAATGCTGTAAATCAGTGAATGTAGAACCAAACAGGAATGGAGTGAAAAAATAAAGCTCTTACCTGATGAGTTGTGGAGAAAGGACCAGTCAGAGGTCAGACAGGAGTCAGGTGGTCATGTGAAGAAAAACAAACAAAAAGTGCCTTAATATTCATTCAGTAGATGTTTTTCTCCAAAGTTACTTAATGCATGTGCATTACGTGTCATCTACAATCTGGGATGCACAACTAGTCAGGTGCAAATAATATTTATTCTTGTTACTATAAAATGTAATAGAAAACATATCCAAATACTGTATATCTATCGTTTCCCCTCTCGTAAACATCAACATTGGTGTTTCTTTCAGAGGATGTACTGTATGTAAACATGTGACACCTTACAGCAGAGCACACTATACATCCAACAGGAGCTTTAACATAAACCAAGTCTTAAACAAATAAATGTTGATCAGGTGAGTAAAGGGTGTATTTTTTATGTGTGAGACAAAAACCTTCTGTTCAAGACCACAGCATGACTCAGTACCTAACAAGGCCATTAGGGCTGATGTGAGGAGTGGGAGAAAAGCAGGAGACGTGGGAGGGAATGACCGAAGATAAAGAGCTCGCTATCACAATAAAATATTCAGGACAGCTGATGATGAATACTGAACTGAACTACAAGACATTTCATGACACACACAAGTTAAAAAAATAATCACATTCTGATTTGTTATTGGAGTTCGCTGAAATTCATCTTAAAAATGTTTGTTTCCTTTGTTATGAGTTTTAATCAAGCTGTAAGCTAATCACTATTCCGACTTAACTTAATAAACTAAACTAAAATTAAATGCATCATAAAAATACAACTAATAAAGATTTGAACAGCAACCAATTAAAACATTTGTCAAAGGAACATTTACTTTCCTGGTAAAAAGAAACAAAACATTACACAAGTTAAAAATGAGGCAACAAAAGTGATGCGTGATGAGGTGAAAGGGAAAAAAGTGTTGAGGAATACGACGGCAGCACAAAATAAATAACACAACAACACCTCAGATGTGTGGATCCTACGGTGTGTGTGTGTGTGCGTGCAGACAAAGGGAAAAAAAGGTTTTGATACAGTTCACAAAAAAAACATCAATGCACACAAAGTAATGAAGTGGCATTATTGGTATGAAATGCCAGTGTTTTCTTTGTCCTTCATAAATAAAAACTGTATTTAGTTGGTGCTAAATTTAACTTACCTGTAAATATTCTAAAACTAAATAAATACAAACACTGAATTCTAAATTATAACTATCTAAGCTTTATCCCTTCATCATTTTCAGAAATAGAAACAAATGTTAGGAAAATATTATCAAACAAGTCAATACAACACCAGACAACTATCCTCAAAATTACAATATCTAATTTTTAAAACCTTCCCAAATATTGTTGAATATTTGGTTCGTATTTCATCATTTGTAAGATGCAATGAGTTTAAATCTTACAATGCAAACAAAAAAGCATAAATTAAAAACTCATTTGTAAAAATCCAGTAAAATGTTTTGTTTAAACCCATCAAAATGTGTCCTGCCACATATTTATAAAATTTTGCTACAATTTAGAAAGTGAAAATGTTAAAGATTAAAACACATTAGTGTACCAATTCATTGGTATTGTGTAATAAAAAGCATTAGCCCCCTTTATTTATTACTGCTGACTATGTGCAGGAAAAGCATTCAGTCTCATAAAATCTTTAGTGTCTAATGAAATAAATGAAAGGTCCGTCTCCGATCTCTTTTGTTTCCATTCACTCTTCTCTGCAACACTTGACTTGTTTTTAATCCCAAACTCGTCGTGTGTGCACACCGGCAGCCTGAACAAAAGTTCAGAGCTTACACTGCTGATTATATTCAGCTTTTCTATCTTTATCCAATTCACACACGTTTTAACTTCCACACTTATCACATATAGTGGTTTCAATCATCCTTTAGCAGAAACTTTTCTATAGTCTTTACTATAAAATCTGCCTGTTCAACGTTGTACACTTACCAAGACGAGTCCTCTCCAAGAGCACACAAACACAAGATAAAAACAAACACCTACCCGCATAAGGACTTGGCCTCTGCTTTTGGGATAAAATCCTTATAACGTTCACGTGCATGTCTTCTAATGACATGAAAGACACAGAGGCATCACTTCTGTCCAAGCATCAGTTTAAAAACCGCACAGTCTGCAGCCTCTGGACCAACTCACTGCAAGTGTGAAGAGCCCATAAATGTGTCGACCAATCAAAAACCCGTCATGAAGAAAGGGGGGGGTGTACACCATGATGCATTCAAGACAATTCCCTAAACGGTGACCCCCTTAAACCCTGAGGTCACTATGGCGATGTGGTCGCTATATGCCGTAGGCTGCTGTTGCCGGGACAACGTTCATGGCCTGTGTTCTCTTCCAACAGGTCCACGGAGTCATCAAGTTTGGGGGTCATTGGCCCAAACGTTAGAAAAAGGGGTCTAAGCCGATGAGCAACCAAGCCTGAACAATGAGCAGGTTTCATTTGATGTGAAGCAGTATTGCGAGGCAGAACCTGCCCTGATTCCGTACTCTGCAGCTTCACCAAGTCAAACTTAAGCCTACAAGTGAAGCTTTGCATTAAAAGTTCAGCTCAGATTTCTTTGGGTTTAGACTGTCGCCCACTGCTCATGTGCTTTAAATCTCCCATCTTTTATGTTTTCTCTGCTTCTTGGCCCGTTAGAACTCTCTCCCGTTTGTGTCCTCGTCTCCTCTGGCACTGAAGCAGAGCAAAGTAATTATAGGGGGATTTAGAAAACACCATTCACACCCATTTAAAGTCCGTTTTACTGAGCCAGGCTCAGTCGGTGAGAGCGTGTGGTCGACACTTACATAAACACATCAATCTTTTGGCTTGCACGTCATTTTAGGCTGCTTTCTACACCGCCATCTTTTTGTTTAAAGATAACTATGCACGTGGACAGCTTTTAGCACTGGTGCTTTTCATTGTTTGCTTTAATCACAACCTGCGAAGCATGCAGGAAACCTTTCGTCAAACCCCATCCTGCAGACAAATCCATCACTGCTGCTCTACTTCTCCAATCCTGCAGGAAACAACCGTGTGAGACGTGTCACATCCTGTTGCTGGACAGGGGGACCATCACAAGAACAATCTGAGAGCTGCAATTGGATAAGGCAGCTGTCTGATAAAGAGCATTTTTCCTCTGAGGTTCGAGTTTAGTGTCGAAGGGATAGGGAGGATAGCGACAGAGCCAGGAAGTAGAACAGGATGTAGTTGACAGCACCATCTCCCACAGGATGTTGGGACATGCAAGCTTGACAAAGGGTTAGTTCATGGTTAATAGACCGAGGAAGAGGAGGTTAACTTAAACGCCAAAAACAAGCATGAGTTAGGAAACTAAAGTTATTATAGGTGAGACTGTAAAGGAAAGCCGTAGATGTGCAGATTATAATACAAAGATTATAGCTTGTCTCAAACAACTGTTTAATTCTGCAAGTCTTCTCTGTAGAAGTTGTAATAATAATAATCATTTTATTTAAAAGTGCCTTTCAGGACACCCAAGGACACTTAAACAAACACAGTTCAAACATCAGCAGTAACAAATTGAAATATAAAATACATAAAGAATATAAAATACAAAATGATATAAAATACATTTAGTAAAGTTAAGTAAAGTTATGTTGTGCTAATCGACAAAAGAAAAATCTACTGAAAAGGGTTTTTTATGGAAGTAGTTTATATTGTTCTTCATCTTCCCTCATGTACTGTACACACATTCCTAAAGAATTTAATCATCTAAAATCTCACAACTCATTTTTTTACGGCACCATTTTCCAGGTAAATTTATCTCTGACTGCACAACTCATTTTTTTACGGCACCATTTTCCAGGTAAATTTATCTCTGACTGCATCACTACTGTCACATCAAGGAAGGTTTTCTGCCGAGCACGCCACAAATTTAAGCCTAAAATGAAAATACAAAGTCCAATAAGCAAACCACAAAAAAACCTCAAGCCTCTGACATGTTGATCAGAACAACAAGCTGATGAGTTTCACGTTTGAGCACATGACTAAAAACATTTAACTCTGCTTTAACAGCATAAGTTGCCAGACATCTTCTCACATTGCACAGCAAGTGATGTTAAATTCACTCTCATTAACAGCAGTGCTTCCCCTAACATTAGGAGGGCGCCCCGCCCTGTCAACAGAACCAAGTGCCCTGCCTACCAAAATTCCCCCCTCCCACAGAAAGCGGAGGTTGTAGCCACAGGTTAAGTGGCTTCAACCTAGCACTGGTAACGTGGCGCTCTACAACAACCCCATTGACAACCACTGGTATTAGTACAGGTACTGATAGCGCTAGTCCCAACCCCTGTAAGCACCCCATCAAGGCCAATACCGGTAATCTAGGGAAAACGCTGAACAGCATGAGAAAATTTAAAGAGTCCTTAAATAAAACCCATATAAACAAGAGATGGAAACAAAAATTGTATAAAACAATAAAATACTCATTGGAAGTTATTTGGCCTGCTCTGTAACAGAGTTTGAAGCTAAAACTAAGTGATTGTGATGCTTTTCATGATTTCTTAAACATTAAGGCCAAGGAATCACTGCTGATACTGATTTATATTGCTGACACGTCGTATACAAAGCTATTAATAAATGACTCCAATCATAATAAAACCCATAAATGTTGTTTTGGAACTATTGTCTCTATTGTTTGCCAAGTCTGCACACAGTCTTCTAATGATGAACGTGGGAAAAAGATTTAAGATTTAACTGAAAACAGTCAAAACGCTGTAGGCATACTATGCAAAGCACGACGGCTCAGTGGTTAGCACTGTTGCCTCACAGCAAGAAGGTCCTGGGTTCAATCCCCGGTTGGACCTGGGGTCTTTCTGTGTGGTATTTGCATGTTCTTCTCGTGCTTGAGTGGGTTTTCTCCAGGTACTGTACTCCGGTTTCCTTCCAGACCAAAAACATGCATGTTAGGCTGCCTTCAGGCCCAACCTCCCTTGCAAAAGAGATTTGTGATCTCAATGGGATTTGCCTGCATAAATTTTGATTATTTGTTGTTAGTTCTTTAATTTTAATAATCCTTGTGATTATGTTTTGTTTTCAGTATCTTTGGATTCTTGTGTCGAGTTCTGTTCTCTCCAGATCAGTGCTTTCCCCTGCATCTCTCATTACTCCTCAGTGTTTTCCCAGTCAACCTGCCACACATCTGTCTTCAGTCAGCAATCTACTCAGGTGCCTCCACTTCTGCAATTAACTCTGTTCAATTAAATTCACTCATTGTCTCACAACTCACCAGCTGTGCATTACTGGTTTCTATGCCACAAGTATCCGTTCCCTTTGTGTTTCTCAGAGTCTGTACCGTAATTTTGCTGCCACAGCAGCCTTTTTTCATTTATATTAAAGTTTTTTAGTTAATCTTTAAAACTCCTTGTGTCTGCCTGCATACCTGGGCTTAACTGACAGATTAGCTGACAAAAAAAGTACCAGTAATCATTGGTTGCAGCCCAACAAAACAACTAATGACAAACAACACAGATAATGGTATTACTTTATTGACTAACTGCAACATAGTCAGAGTCAGAGTCAGAGAGAATTTATTGTCATTTGCACCGCATGTAGTACATGTGTTGAAAACGAGATTATGTACACAGGGTCCCAGTTACATCCAACAACAAATGCAAGAGAAATACAATAATAACATCTAGGATTAACTAAGAGAGACATCACATCAGCTAGTAATACACTAAGCCCTAATGTAGTAGAAAAACATCATTATAAACAGCAGCACGAACATGAGCAGATGGTCACAGATGAACGCAGCAACAAGAAACAGATCAGTATCAGTATGATGTGACATTTTGCAGTGTTTATTCTTATTATTTATTTATTCATGAGTCTGACAGCCTCAGGGTAGAAGCTGTTTCTCAGTCTAGTGGTTCTACATTTGATGCTCCTCAACCTCCGTCCCGAGGGGAGTGGTGCAAAGAGTGAGTGTGCTGGGTGAGTGAGGTCTTTCATGATGCAGGTGGCTCTTTTTCTGCATCTGGAGGTGTAAATGTCTGTGATGGTGGGGAGACTGACTCCCACAGACTTCTGTGCAGCCTTCACCACTCTCTGTAGAGCTTTCCTCTCTGCAACTGTGCAGCCTCCATGCCACACGTTGATGCTGGAGCACAGGACGCTCTCCACTGCACACCTGTAGTACATACATACGGCAGCATTGTGTGTCATCTTTTCTTCATTGAGGGATAATGAAGAAAAGATGGCAGAAAATACTTTCATAAATAGTCCCACTCCCTACAGTAGAAAAAAAAAATGAACCCACAAGTAAACTAGAAAACTGGCCCCTTCCTGAGAGTTTATCTGGGGAAAACTGGACTGAAACACATGAGTACTAGATGCAGTGCATTATACGCCTGTCAACAAACTATAATATTACAGCAATCTATAACAATGGATCGGACAAGCAAACATCCTGTATAACTTTTAACCCTGATTTGAGACCTTGACCTTGGAGGTGAGGTGATGAAAAGTGTATATGACACTACTATGTCTAGTGATGATGCATGTGTATGAAGTGTTCTTAAATTATTATGAGCAGATCCGAAGTTATGGCCCAGACAGTACAGTGGTTCTATTTCATCCCTCCTGACCGCCAGGGGCGGTGCTTCAAGCACGAATGAACATTCTTGCGCATGCGCAGGTCGAGTACAAATAACAACAACGTCACCCCGTGACCTGCCGGGGACCCGCGTGACTCTATATAGGCACGTCACATCCGGGGCCCAGTCCCTCAATCTTCTCGCAAAGCAAGGATTCCGAGGGACTAAGCACCCTGGCGGTCATCCGGGATTCATAGAACCGTAGTTACAGTAGTAACTTTCGTTCCCAAGCCTGGTCCTTGAACATCATCCACCATGTTTTAATTGTTGCCCCTGCTCCAACACAACTGATTCCATGATTTAATTACTTCCTCATATTCTGCAGAAGCTTTAATTATCCATTAATATTAAAATCAGGTGTGTCGGAGAAAAAAACGAACAACTAAAGCATGAAGGATGGTGTTCCTCAAGGGCCAGGGTTGGGAATCCCTGCAATAAAAGGTTTTCATACTGAGACTATACCTCAATAAGTCCATCTTTCAATAATAAAAATGACTGTCTCAGTCCACAATTAAATTAAAATATTTTAAACTTCCATCATTTAGTGTGGTATGTTTGCTAGAAGGTATTGATACACCACTACCGGTGTATGAATGTGTGAATGAATGGGTGGATGGCTGGTATTGTAAAGCGCTTTGGGGCTCCTCACAGGGGGCTAGAAAGCGCTATATAAATAAGCTCCATTTACCATTTACCATATTTATTTTGTGAAGGAGCAGAGAGGGATAAAAATGTAGAGGATTCAGGAAGCTGAGTTTTGAGATATACTGTAATTTAAAATAACTTTCACCCAAAAAACCTAAGTTGACAGCAATTAAAGTAAAACTGGGTTTAATAAAGCTGAGCATTGCCTCACCCAAAATATAAGGTTTTCAGTAGTTTATGTATCGCAAATCTCAATGTTGAAGAAGCAAAGTACAGTAATCATAGTCACAACAGACAAATGGAAGATAATTTAACTGCAAAAAGAAGAGATAAGATAAAATTATTGATTAATAACTCAACAGGCTAAGTTTCAAGGAGTTAAGGAGTGTGCATGCTAACTCACTATCAAACTGTCATGGTTCAATGGGAGTCCTCCATACAGGGAGTTTTAAATGTTTCTGGTAACATCAGTGTTTTGCTAGCCTGGTTAAAACCACACCCTGTCCTTCACTTCGCTTCAGACTAGGGTCTGGGACCTCTCCATTTTAAAACGATTCTTGCTGGAGGCGTGGGCTCTGCTGAGGAACAAAACCATTGGATATTTTGAACAGGGAAAGCATTCTGCTCCCTCCCCTCAGAGCCACCCCCCGTGCTCTGGTGAACTTGACAACTGCTCCGCCTCCTGCAGCTCTTCTCTTGCTGCTGGCTGCCGCGCTGCAAATTATGTGTTTATATGTTAATAAAACGTTTTAATAAAATACAATAAAACCATGGATCGCTGGTCCAGCTCACCAGAAGACCAGAACATCTGATGGGACTCGGTCAGCAACGTAAAACCCGAGTTTAATTCTCGTGACAACCTCAGCCATTTCCTCCTTGTTCATTTCAGCGGAGGGAGAGAAGGAGGAGGGCGCGAGCGATCACTTGACTTTTGGCCCAAAAAACAAAAGAAAACTCCAGATAAGGGATTAAGAAGGGGAAATTAATAAATTTGTGTCACATATAAAACAGTTCTGCATCGCTTTGAATGAGAACATGCCGGTGCTCGCTGACTGCGCGCTGGCAGAGCCCTTTTATAGGGCTCTGCGCGCTGGGACAGGTGGGGGCGTGGGTTAGGGTCCAAAACTCCGTCCCTTCTGTTCTCTGATTGGTCCGAACAAAAATCTACCGGAGAAATCCTTGTGGATGGGATAAGTCCCAGACTGTGCAGTGAAGGGAAATGAGAATTGAGCGGAGCTGTGCAGGAAGGCGAGGGCCAGGCTAGTGTTTTGCACACAATCAGATTTAACATGTCTGCTGTTGTGAAGAAATTAAAATAATCAAACTCAGGTCTCAATATGTGTTCATATCGCTGTTCTAAGCTGTCTCCAGGTTAACAATGGCATGATGAATCTATTTTTGACCCCCTTCTCCAACTCTTATCAGTAATAATGTGGCTCTCCATACCAGATGTGAGGCAGTCTGTCATTGTTCCTGCTGGCCTCTGGATCAGAAAAACTCAAGTATCTAATCTGAAATGTGTCCAGAAAAAAATCTAACACTATTCAAGCCAGCCATCCTCCTTTAGATAATGTCCAGTTAAAATCACTTCACACTGAAGGAGGCTACATCAATGCCAGTACTGTACGTATGTTTTCCTATAACCTCGACAGAATCACTGTTCTTGAACCTTTAAGCCCGGATTCTAAAATAACTTGGTCATAACAGACCTGAAAATCTTGGCTTGATTTTGGCAGTGTGAGCATTAGGAGAGGGAATTAAAGGATGCATTTTTATCTCAGACAAGGAAAAGGAAAGAAGTATATAAGATAGATGACACATAACCCAAAATACCAACCACATCACAATTCAACTAACAATAAATAGCTGGACAATCCACAAATGACACAGAATATCAACAAACACTTTCTTGTACTTGCTCTCAGTGATCATCTCATTGTAAGTCAAAAAATGCTTTGATTTGTTACTTTTCAGTCAAACCTCTCATCCATGTACAGTATTCAGCTCCCCCAAAAGGAGAAATGAAGTAGCAGAGTACCTTGCTTTATAACTTCAGATATCAATATTTAGTTCCAACATATCAGTCATTGTGTTGCACAAAGAAGCACAGCAATTATTTATTCTTCTTTTGACTTTTCCCTCTTCAGAGGTCACTACAGAGTCATCCTCCTCCATCACTGTCCTCTGCATCCTCTGTCTTCACTCACTCACCACTGTTTTGTAAACCTTTCCTTTAACCTTTGCTCCCTTTTTTTGTCACAAATCACTGCTGAACCTTATCTCCGTCCACTTCATTATTTCTGGACTCTCTTCTTCACTGCTTTACAACACTCCTCGTTACAATCAACTCTAAGTACTTGAAGTCCTGTACCTTTGTGACCTTAGCGCCACCTTCCTCCCTTTTATTCACACACATGCCGTCTAATTACGGCAATTTTCTTTTCTCCGTTTTCGAGTGCATACCTCCACCTCTCCAAGTTCTCTTCCACCTGTTCCTTGCTCTCACCACAGATCACAATGTCATTAGTAAACATCATAGTCGACGGGGATTCTTGCCTGACCTCATCTTTTAGTCGGCCCATCGCCAAAAAGTAAGTACCGGTAAGCTTCTTTCAGCTGCTCCATTCTTCAGGTCACCACAGCGAGCAAACTCACATGAACGATTTGGCTATTTGTTTAACGCCAAATGCCCTTCCTGACACAACCTGAGCTCAAACCAGCAACCTTAGGATTACAAGACTGCAGCACTGACCACCAAGCTACCGCAGCCTCAGTCTGTCCAACACCAAAGCAAAGCACACATGTACTGTATTTGTCCTACCCATATCTTACATGATCAGTTGGTTGATGAGTTGCTGAAAAAAGTCCAGTGTTAGAATGAAAGTGGACCAGTTACTGAAAAGAGAAGTGATCTGAAAGGATTATTCACAACCTGAGTGAATTAGCACGCAAATAAAGAAGTTTCAAATCACATTTATCTTATCTATTTATTAAGGCTAAAGTTAAAAATGTACAGTAAATTAGACAGATTTGAGTCATTGTTTAAAGTTAGGATTACCACCCAATCATTCATTGGTTTCTCATGGATATGTGATTTTTGAGTTGTTTTGCATTAAACGTTGATTATTTTTACCCTGATATTTGATGCTGTTAGCTTTTGCAAAGTTGTACTTTATAAACAGCTAACTGTGTTTGGCACCATAAAGCAGTCAGTCACACAAATGAGAATATAGCCATAAATCTAACTAACGTAAAAGGCTTGTTGGTTTAGTGATGCTTTTACAATGTTTATACAACATGCAATCAGTGCAATAAAAGGACTTTTTCTTATTATTATTATTATTATTCTTTCGGCTTTTCCCTCTTCAGGGGTCGCCACAGCAAGTCATCCTCCTTCACTTCACTCTGTCCTCTGCATCCTCTGTCCTCACTCCAACTACCTTCATGTCCTCTCTAACTGCATCCATATACTGTATCTCCTCTTTTTCCTGGCAGCTTAATTTCTAACACCCTTCTACCAATATACCCACTGTCCCTCCTCTGGACATGTCCAAACCACCTCAGTCTGGCCTCCCTAACTTTATCTCCCAGTTGTTCAACATGTGCTGAAATAAAAGGACTAAATGTGCCTAGAAAAATGAGAAGCACAGCTGTCATTATTAAGTAAGTTTTTGATTTTTCTGGAGTACACAGTCCTCACACAAAAACAAGATATAATTTAACTGTTAATTATGTAAAGTTTAGAAACTTAACACTACAGCTCTACAGTCAACTTTTTGTTTTTAACTCAAATTAAACTTGTATCCCACTGAACAAAAACAAAATCCAGCTACAATGTAATTGCGCGTGCGTATGTGCCTTTTACGTGTTATTACATTTCGTGCTGTCTGAGCCATGCTATGAGTGGTAGACGTGAGCTCACACAATGGGCTTCTGTGTGAGGTTGTGTGAAGGGGAGGAGAGCTTAGAGAAAGGAGAGAGAGATTGAAGTGGACACAATTAAAACTGCAGTGGGGTTTATCTCAAGCTGTAAAAAAAAAAAATAAGGGTTTGTGCTTCTTTTCACTTTAAGTGTTCATATAATGTGTTCCGAATGAGTGTTTCCAGAAATAGACAGTTTATCTACACATATGACATGTTTTTGAGAACATGGAGAGCAAAAAGGCCTTCCACAAAGAATTGGGGTGCAACCTTTAATTACTCAATGGCACATGTGGCGAAACTTAGTCAACTACACCCAAAGAACTCCACCCAAATTCTGTCAGCAAGATGGAAACTATTGGGGTTGTGTCCAAACCACAAATTGTTCTGTTGCCTCAAACCCTTGAAACAAATATGAACCCCAACTTGAGCGAATTATGAGCTAAAACAAAGAGATGAGACAAGGAGGAGCAGAGAGGGGAGCTGATTCAACCATGAATGTCATCTCCCAGCATCAGAAAATGTCCCCCTCCCCACCCTTTTCCAGCCCACAACCACATGAAAGACCAACTGGGTTGGGTTTCCATATGAGGAGGAGATGGGGGTGCTAGGTATGTGTGTGCGTTAAAACAGCTTAGCTGGTTATGGGGGGCTCTCTCCAACCTTGTGCCCCCAGCCTTAAGAAGTCTCAACTGTTTTCATGAAGACCCTCAGCTCCTAACACACACACACACATACAAATGCACACACACACACACACACACACACACACACCAGACACACATACACACACACATCCCTGATCAATTATGACACCTACTTATGTCATTAGTGGGCTGTTTACCATAAACGTCCTCCTCCTTCCTTTAGCTCTCAGACCCCTACTATATGTTTATTGTTCTATAAATGTTATAGATTATTTTACACCACCAAATAAATCAAATTTAAAATATTTACAGATTATGTAGATTAAAAACAGGATCAGGAGTGTTGATTTTTTTACAGTTACTAATGCACATGTATCACATCCCAAATACATTCATAGCAATTTCCAATATTCAAGGTTGGCGTTCAACTCCT
Organism: Garcialebias charrua; assembly: GCA_038048925.1. Classification (NCBI taxonomy): domain Eukaryota; kingdom Metazoa; phylum Chordata; class Actinopteri; order Cyprinodontiformes; family Rivulidae; genus Garcialebias; species Garcialebias charrua. The sequence continues at coordinate 22,027 of JBBPBX010011358.1, read as the reverse complement.
TTACACCTACCATACTTTTTATTGACTTTTACATACAAACATAATTATAAAGTTGTTTTATTGGTATTTTACGATGTGGTAGCAACATGTCTCCAACGTGCAATGCTGCCAGATGTCTGAATGAATGCTGAGCTCAGCTGAAACATGGGTACCGGTAGATATGAATGTCAATGAACTGGATGTGGGCATGAATATATCTGGACCACAATGGATTGCAAAATACTGACACATTAAAGCTTCAGTATGTAGCTTTTTTTATGAACATATTTCTTCACTCTGTCACTACCTCCTGACAGACTGATGTTAGCCAGGTAATCTCTGAAAAAAAATTAAAAAAAATATTGTCCCCTTGCTTCTCCAGGTGGTAAATAAGCATTTCTAAAAAGAAAAGGTGACCCGCCATTTTCCAGCCAATAAAAACAGAGTTTGTAACCAGCCAATAAAAACAGAGCTTGAATTTGAATCAGCCAATAAAAACAGAGCTTGAATTTGAAATTCAACAGACCACAAGGGGGCAGAGCCACATATGGCTCTGAGGGGGAGGGATCAGAATGCTTTGCCTGTTGAAAATATTTCTAAGTGCTGCAGTTCTACAGAAACTGCATACTGAACCTTTAAATCCTTCACATGATTAATGTCAAGATCAACTGGGGTTAAAAGCTAATGCAATGAAATGTCTTTAAAAATTAAAAAACTTTAGATGTTCTAAGGTCCAAGCACTTTTGATATGGAGAAGCAGAGCAGCCCATAATTCAAGGGCAATATATAAAGGTTCTATCATCTCTTGTATTTGATTTGGAAATCAAGACATCCAAAAGGTGTTGAGATGAACTCAGTGCTCTGGCTAGAATGTGATAGTACAATGAATCAGTCATGTTTTAACTGGAGTGTTGACAAGAAATCCCAAACTGGGTGATGTGGTCATGTTTCTCTTATCGGTCAATAGATAGATAGACTGATACTTTATTAATCCAAGGGGGAAAATTAGAGAAATTTCAATTAGTAAGCTGCTGCATTTTGGACCATTTGTAGACGTAGACGGCAAAAATAGAACAGATTTATTAAGGAATATAAGAAAGTGTCCTAAACCATCCAAGTTAAAGTACCTTATTTAAAATACATTTGAGTTGTTCCAGATAGTTATCCTGAAAACCTTATCTGGTAAAAGTTTTATGAAAAAGAGATAAAGGGCGCTGTCAACCACCACTTTGACAGCGGCTGCCTTACACATTAATTATGCTTTGACTGACCAGTACATAACTCAACAGAGAAACTGGTCATCCATCCTAGTGTTCAAACCATCCAGCTGACTTAAGTTTAGGGCTGGACGATTAATCACATTTGCGATTATCTCGCAATATGTTAAAACGCGATTCTCGAATCGCACGGGCTGCGATTTGACTGGTCACGTGACTTGGGAGCGAGCGGAGCGGAGCAAAACCGAGCAGGCAGGGAGGGGGACACTGCGCGCTCTAACACAGGCTCGACAGAAGTCATAAAAGTTAAAAATTCAGGTAAGTTAGCCCATGTAAACGTGTATCTGATGAGACAGCGGGAGATAAACAGAGCGCGAGCTGGTCATGTGACCGGGCCTGTTTTTGACGGTGCCCTGTTAACAGCTAGCTCAGCAAGCTAACGTTCTGCGTGAAAAAGCTCATTAATTATCCGATTTAAAAATAAAAAACAGTTGTGTCGTTAGTGATATGAATTAATACAGAACCAGTAAAACACACGTTTCGCGCAAGCTGTTTTTTTTTTTTAACTAGTGGTGTTGTTGTTGTTAGCTTAGCTTTAGCATAGCTATTCAGATGAGGTGATGCATTTTCTCATTACGTGTATTACCAAACCTGGTCGTGATGTCACGACTATTATATTATCCTTATTGTCCGTTTTAAATAAAAATGTTAATTATTATGTTCAGTAATGTGAAGCTATTTAGTCATCACGTTTTGCATTCACTTAACGTTGACAAACTGGGAAAAGCTAAAACCTCTACATTGTTTTTAACTAACAAGATTTTTCAGGTCCTCAATTTTTGCACGAGTGAGAGTGGAGGATGTGAATGTGTGTATTTATTTTTTATTTTGTATTACAGGACATGTGCTAAAGGATGGCAGTCTCTCCCACAGTTTGAAGAAGGCAGCAATGACTGAAGAGGGATCTCAAACTTTCTGGACACAGCCTCATCACTGAATGTCCAACAAGATGGGGATCCAAAGGATTGCCAGGGTGCTAGAGCAGCTTAAAGCCATTTCAGGTGCTGTCAGGTGACTGTTATGCACACTCCCTTATAGGGCTGGGCGATGTGGAAAAAATCATATATCACGATATGGACTTTTTTATATCACGATAACGATATATATCACGATATATACAACACGATGTGTGTGTGTGTGTGTGTACAGGAAAAATTTGGACCAAAGTTTTTTTATTTTATTATTTTACTACAGATAGTTACAATTATAAGAATGTGAACAAAAAGAACAAGGAAATTTGGACCAAAGTAGAAACTAGATCTACCTAAGATCTACCTTAATTCAAGGAGTACGATTATGGAATGACTTAATGCCAAATGACAAATGTTAAGGAAGCCAAATCATTCCTTGTATTTAAGAAACTGGTAAAAAATGAATTGCTAAAAAAAAAATGAATCTAATTTAATGTGTGATATATGTGAATTGAAAATTGACTGAGTTATTTACTTATTTTGTTATTATAGAAAATATTGTTTGAACTGTTATTAGATGAATAAGGAGCAGATTTAATAAGATTTATTCTTCATCTGCTACCTTTCATTTTATTTTTTTTTTTCTATTATGAATACGTTAATTGTTGTATTTCATTTTATAAAATGAATAAACAAACAAACAAACAAACAACTCCTTTTCTACTTTGGTCCAAATTTTTCCTGCAGGTGGCGGTAAAACAACAGCTGCTAATGAAACTCACGAAGAAGAAATCCGCTCTGAAGTTTGAGTAAACAAAGCAAGAAACAGAAAAGAGAAAACGTTGCGTTTGATTGCGGTTCTGTTGTGTCTCTGGTCTGTTTTGTATTGGTTAACTGGACCCGAGTTCGGACTCGGTTGGACTCTGGGTTCGTGTCCTCTGGACCCATTTTGTCTCAGAGTTTCAGCGGAGCGAAATAATGGAAGCTAACAAGGTGAGCTTCCCCCTCTTTTTGGTAAAAGTTATTCTTCTTGGGCTGCCTGTGCAGCTGTTTTCTCCTTGTTGAGACACCGGCTTCATGCGCCTGCGGCTCTGTTGCTCTCGAGTTTAACAACGTAAAGCATGTGTCGCAAACCCGCGCGTGCGTCAAACATAAAGCAGCGCCGTCATCTCGCAAAACCCCATATGAAGCTTCTTTGCGACAGTTATTTTTTTATTCTTATTTATCACGATAGAGACGATAGAAGGAAAGTAGCACGATAGACACGTTTCTATCGCCCCCACGATATATATCGTCATATCGCACAGCCCTACTCCCTTATCCTAACCTGGCAGGATATTGAGGTGTTGGAGTCTGTTCACAAGGCTCTGCATCTTGCTTACTGACTGACTATAATGTTTACATACATCTAAAAGATTTAATAAGAACAGATACTAGATTATTTAGTGTTCACTGAGTTTGAATTCCCAGAACGAGTTGGTTAAAGAAGATTCTTTGTTTTTTGCACTTTATTTTTTTATGATGTTACTGGCTGGAAAGCAGTAAGTTTAAATTTTTTTATATCTAATTTTTTACATTTATTTATTAACTGTCATGTGAAGTTCAGACAGTAGTTAGGAAATTCACTTAACATGTTTACTATTATGTTTATGAAACAAGAAAAAATAGAAATGGTGAAAAGAAAAGGCATAGATTTGTTTGCTTTATTGTAATCTCTGCTTTAAATAAATCTGACATTGTTTATTATAAAACAGATTGATTTATTGCTTCTGTTTGTTGAAAAATACTTGAGAAGGTATTTTTAAAAAATAATCGCATTTTAAATCGCAATCGCAATTAATAGAAAAAAATCGCAATTAGATTATTTTCCAAAATCGTTCAGCCCTACGTTTGTGTCATCGAGTGTAAAAGGTGACAATCACGGGCTTCAAATGCAATAATAAAGAAATGTCCATTCACTCCCCATTCTATTTTTATGCATTTGTTGTTTTGGCTCTGTCACATGAAACACTAAACTGAGAAGTTAGCAGCATGGTCAGCAAGCAGGCAGAGATTAAAACTGCTCAGAAATATATCTGCTAACATGCAAAATAGGTGCAGAACTGAATTGGCCTACCAATGGGAAATGTCAACTACAGTATTGTTGTTCATAAAGTATGTTCTCTTGACCAGCTAGTCAACCTCAAGGAACAAGATTACCGGTAGTTTGAAAGTTACTCAAAGACAAGACACAAACCATGAGAGAAAAGAAAAGAGGAAAGGGAAGGATGAAGACAGGAAAGATGTTCTCAGTACAACACTTGGAAGGACTGGTTTGGAGGATGAGTCAGAGAGCATGAACAAAGGGCAAAGAAAGGACATGACAGTAACTTGTGTCTGTGTTTTGTAGAAGACAACAACAATGAAGCTCTTCTTGATATCAGGAAATCCTGACTTTGTAGTGAGCATTTATAAATACTATAGATTACAATCTGTATGGAAGGGTTTTTGTATCTGTAATAAGGCTTGATTTTAGTTTAAATATGCTTTCTGTTGTAACTTTATACAAAGCAGTTCCTGAACAAGAATTAAAGCAGGCTCAATCGATGCAACAGAAAAAACTACTGAATGAATCATAAATAACAGAATGCAGAACAAAAGACAGAGTTGGCCATTAAAGATTGATAAAAGGGAAAGATTGATGGATTTCCCTTTTCCTCTCAGCCCTGGGGAATCTGACATTTCCATCCAGACCGCTCATCACTGCCTCAGCTTTCCACACAACAAAGACCCTCAGTTTCATCTCCAGACATCCAGAGTGTCCATGGGGACAAAAATATGCTTCCCCTAAGACTAAAAGATCATTACCTGCCCACTACCCCAACCTCATTCAGGACCTGTGAGCCCCTTAAGCAGATTTTTCCAAATGTCTGAGTGGCGTGAAGCGGTGGTGAGGCTCATCGAGCAGGAGATGCAGCTGATCGTTCAAACAGTTGGACCACACCAACAGGGCTGAGGGTGTTTTATTAGAGAGGGAGAGTAGATGGGAGTTTGTTTTATGAAGTGCTGCCTTGCTAGTGCCTCTGGGCCCCAACGGATCAAAGGACGTGTGCGTGTGTGCGCGTGCGTGTGTGCGTGTGCGTGTGTGTTAGATATAAACAAAGGTATGTATCTGAGAAGACAAAAGGGGGAAAAAAGGGGGTTGAATGTTTAAAGTCAGCAACAATATGTGTACGAAAATTAATTTTATGGCAAAAAAAGAATCAACAGATTTCAAGTTTTCTAATCTACTTAACAAAATGACCTCTTTTTCTTACACTCATTTGTAAAAAGAATAAAGAAAGTTTTATTTAAAAACAAAGGCTCGTTGTAGATTTTGCTGGGGGGTTCAATTATAAATACTACAGTGTCAAAAGAGCTGTGTAGGCACCCGTTGACCAACTGGGTCGATCACCATTCTATCCAGATCCATTACTATCAGAGATTTGTGTCATATGAAAGGACAAACCCATACTCTTTTGGATACGATACATATCTAACCAATCAGCTCTGATGCTGATTCTGATGCTACAAGCAACCAATCAAATTCCCGTCATGGTAATGAGCTGCATGAGCTGGTGGGTTTAAAATGGTTTCTGGTTATCCACATGCAAACCAAAGTACAGTACAGTACTGTATCTTTATTTGTCATACACACCACATGGTACATGTGGTGGAACGAAACTGTGTACAAAGGGTCCTAATTACATCCAACAAAAGTATAAACTGTAAAGAAAAACAGTAATAAGATCTAAGATATGAACTAAGAAAAGTGTTGAACTAAAAACACGCTAAACACTAATAACACAAAAACAATACGCCGACCAAAAGCAGCACAAACAGGAGTCTGTGTGAGCAGATGAGTACGAATGATGTCTGATTCATTCAACCTTTATTTAGACAGTTTAGTCCCATTGAACCACGAGGACTCATTTACAAGAGAGACCTGGAAAAAGTGAGCATTGGATCTTCTATGGATGCAGTGGTATAAGATTTGTTTCTTGAAGAAGAGATATTAATTAATGTGCAGAAACATATACAATTTTTTTTTATTAGCAACATATTATTATTATTATTATTATTATTAAAGAGGACCATCCACCGCTCAATTGGTCGTCTGATGGCCGCTTGTCATCTCTGCCGTCTGTGAATAGCAAGTTCGGCTCGTATAAAACCCACTCAAGTAGTAACGGGGCTCACGTACAGCTGATCTTTATCTGCCCAGTGAACAGAAAACAAAACAAATCTGACCGGGAAGGGAGCCAGACGCTGCTCCAACTGCGCGCGTTCGGTGTGAACACACATCTGGTGACAAGCAGCAAACACGGTGCGTTGGGAGCATTTTGATGCATTTGGTGTGAACGTGGCATTACTCATGTGAGCAGCTAGTTTTGGCTGTCACCAGCAAACTGGTTGATCCACTACGAGAAGGTGCTGTTTATAAGTTTGTTGCAGCTCCTCAGACTGACAGTCTTTTCGACAAAAAAGACGAAACGTTTCAACAAGAAGAATCCATCCAGAGGACCCAACTTAAAGCCTCACTGACATGATTTTTTAACTATGCATAAAATTGCTCAAAATATATATCTTTCATCATTCAACTATGTTTGTTTTTGCAAACAAAAGTTAAATCAATTTAATTTTGCTTTAAAAGTGATTTTAAACTTCGCTCCGTGTTTATTCACGGGAAATCCGATTACACGCGAATGCAACATCTGTGACGTAAAATCGGGCAGAGCCCTGGGCTTGTCAGTGTGCGTGTGTCTGCTGCTCGCCTGAAGATCGCGTTTTTTTTTGTTTTTTTACTTGAAAAATGCCGTTACGTTGTGTCGCATTTGGGTGTTCTAATATCATCAGTGAACAAGTGAGCCTTTTCACTTTCCCAAAAGATGAAATACTTCTTCAAGACTAGACTAAACAAACAAAGCTGTCCCCCTCTGAACATTAAAATATTTAACAGATATTTTAAAAGGGACTAATTTTTTAAACTATAAATTAATGTTGAATAATTATTAGAAACATTAACTAATATATTACCATTTCAGTGCTGTGGAAACGATTTAGATGTTGTAGAATTCCTTCTGCCTCGTCAACCTGCAGCTCCTAAGTCATCACACAGCTGCTCACTTCCTGAAGTGAAAAGTCTACAAAAAACAGCATCAGGAGAAAAAAAATTATAACCTGCTGTTTCTGGTTGATCACTCGAAATAACTTTGGCTTCTCTGAAGACAAACCGCTAAAATCTAAAGTTTTAAATGGCTAAATTGGACGGATGCGTTTGTATCTTCCTCATTGTATTCAATGTGCCAGTTCGAGCCGAGTCTACATGTGACGTCATAATCGCGCGACGGGAAAATCCGTATTTACCATGTAAAAAAACGGCGCTAATTTTAAACTATTTTGGAGAGAAATTTTCATTCATTTCACATTGTTTTAGCAAAAACGATCAGAGGTCAATCTTAATATATATATATATATATATATATATATATCATTTTATGGAAAGTTAAAAGAT
>JBBPBX010011358.1:0-11564 GCA_038048925.1 Garcialebias charrua | reverse complement strand
CACTGTTCTGTCCTACAGCCAGGAGCATTTCCTTCACATAGTTTCATGGTTATGGGGAGTACAGTAATTATATTAAGAACTGCTGCAGCTTATGAATATACACTACCAGCCTGGTCAATGATTTGAACTATAAAACTAAAAGAAGTTCTCGTGATGAGCCTAAAATGACTTGATTTTTCATTTTAGCAACGCAATAAATTATTGTCTTTAGATATTCAAAAGTACTAAAATACCATAACAGGATTTAAAAGCCATATTAAACACTTACACACACACACAGACACACACACATAAACATTTGTTATGTTGCATTGCAGACTTAAAGGAGTAAACCATCATTGTGAGACTTATTTATGTACTGATCAGTGTTTCCCCTATTTAACTTGCCATGGCGGGGTGCTCATCTCATTCATGATTTTTGTTGACGGTGGGGACCGAGACATATCTGAGCGTAGCTTGTACTAACAGTTTTTGAGCAGGGGGGAGGGCATTCAGCATGAGGGAAGAGGCAATGTGAGTTCTGCCTTTAACTTTTTAGCTACAGAATCTGTATTTTGCGCCGCTAGCTTAGTGCTATGTCAGTGCCGGTGGGGGGATTCGGTTTGGTAGGCGGGGTGCTCAGTTCTGTTAACAGGGTGGTGCACCCCGCTTGTATAATGGTAGGGGAAACACTGCTGATGATCAAAAGCACATCAAGTGACCAATTTAATTATACAACTGTATAATATATAATATTTGCATCACCTTGTAGTTATCCTGTTTTCTTCTTTGCCAGACAATAATCTATACATATGGAAAGAGAAATAGTGCAATACATATTCATTCATTCATTCAATTCAACCTTTATTTATACAGGCTAGCCTCGTTGAGTCACGGGGACTCATTTACAAGAGGGACCTGTCTCACTCACACCAAACAACCATCCACTCTCACACTCACACCTAGGGTCAATTTAGAGTCACCAATCAGCCTAACAAGCATGTTTTTTGGTCTGTGGGAGGAAACCGGAGTACCCGGAGGAAACCCACGCATGCACGGGGAGAACATGCAAACTCCACCCAGAAAGGCCCCGGACCGGGATTTGAACCGGCAACCTTCTCGCTGAGAGGCAGCAGCTCTACCAGTTGTGCCAACGTGCTGCCCTATATATACTGGTAAGTATATATTTTCTATGCATGTGTACATACTATGGTATATATGTACTGTACTGGTGTATAGGTCGCACCTTTTTATGGGGTTTTTCAAGGCCTGCGACCTATACACCAGTGCGACCTATATATGGCTTTTTATCACTTTTGGCTAAACAAATTTTTAAATCCAGCTCATTTCACAATTACGTTCATTTATTAAGGAAAAGTTCAGCTCAGACACATATTTGCTATAATTTTTATCAAACAAATAATTGTTTTTAAGTGTTAATCTTCTTAAAAGCCTTGCTGTGCGCTCCTGTGGCAGACATTTGCAGCAGAGCTAAACGTAGGTGCGACCTATACACCAGTGCGACCTATCTAGGGATTTTTCCAATTCTTTGGCAATAATTGGATGGTGCGACCTATACACAGGTGCGACCTATACACCAGAAAATACTGTACATACTTTTTCTGTCAATAACTTGTGAATGTTTTACTCCTTGTTTTTTGTACTCTGACTTGTTGCTGCTGTGACATCTGAATTACCCCATCGTGGGATGAACAGTGTCTTATCTAAATATTTCTATGCACACCTAAACTATTTAACCTGCACTGAGAATTACTGATAGAAATTTTGAAGAAAAAAAAGTTGTTTTATATTGTGCATCATGTGGCAAAAAATAAAAACTAAGAAGCACAACATGTTTGACCAGATTTGACTTTGGAGATGCTTCATGTCAGTGCAAATGTTGAGACAAACTACAACTCTTGAAGATAGTTGACAAGTTACTGCTACTGAATACTAGTGTCAGCACAAGCAGTGTAAAATGGTAAAATGTTATCTTTTGGAAATTGCATTTGACAATGGCCTAACCAGAGAAGCTTCTATGCTGAATTTATTGACCTAAAAAAAAAATATACACCTGTGGCTACAGACAACACCTGATTAAACCACTATACAGTAATGGTAATAGCCTTGACCAATTGGACACATACCCTTCACATACAGCTGAGTCAATATACCAGAACCTTAACGTTTTGCACACAAGACCTAAATCTTTTCGCGTCTGGACAATAACATCTAGTAATGCAAACCAAATTAGTGTTGGGAATGTTTTTATGTTAAGAAACAGGGTTTACATTTATAATTTGACTGAATTTGAATACTAGCAAAAACCACAAGAACGAGCACAGAGGACATAGTAAAGCCTATAACAGCAACAGAAAAATGCCAGAGAGACCAAAATGTATTTACAGAGATTTTAGGTTGAATCCTAAAGGAAGCTGAAATGTCAAACTTTTATACAGCCTAAACTAACGTGCAATTAGAGCTCTGGCATCTCTCCACACCCAGATTTTCTATAAGCCAACAGGTAAGGCAAATGTACACACACACCTTTGTATTGTTGTTCTTACTTGGACTGTGTATTGACTTCCATTCATTTCTATAGCCTAACCCTGACCCTTAAACTCCACCATTACCTAAACATACCTAGCCTCAACCTATACCAAACCATTCCTCAATCCTAAACCAGACCCTTAACCTAAAAATGGCATCATAACTTATTAGAACTGGGCTTTGGTATCCAAAAGAACTGCTGATCTTGACAGGGTAGGTGTGTATACCATAAAAGATTGTATGAATTTACTAAAAACCACATAAACATCCTTTGTTTCCTAGTATCACACATTATCAACTAAGTTTGTGTTAACCAAGCCTGACCTAAACATGAATAGACCTTCAGACTCCAGCGGGATCTAAAGAGATCAACCATCCTGTTGCCATAATGAAATAGTATTCTTGATAATTTCCATCGACTTTAAAATTCAGTCTCACTCGCATGACAGGGTCTTCATCGTATTGTTCACCTTTTAACAATAAAATACACACTCCCACATAAATAGATGGATTTTAGCGGAAACTCCAATAAGTATAGTGAGAAAAGTGTTTGATTTCTTGATGATTTTGTAGGTTTGCCCACTTACAAAGAACAAAACTGTCTCAATTTTAAATGGTCTAATTTAAAAAAGAAACATGAAATTAGGGATAAATCGGCCCCGATTTCCTTATTTTGAGGAAATCGGCGATCGGCCGATCGTTAAATGAGAAGCCGATTTTATCCACCGATCGCACATGCCTCTGAAAATCAGCCGCTGTCCCTTTTTTCTCTGCTGTGAGCGAGGGGGTGGGGGGGGGGGGCGGAGAGGGGGCTGACCATAGATATCTTATATAGACCGCCCACCAGGTCACGTCTGCACATGCACCCAAGTACACAGTCAACACCATAGATATCTATATATAATGTATGTCTATGGTCAACACAGGCAACCCGGAGCAGCCATGTTGTCTGTTTGGAAGTTGTACTATTTTAAAATGAGCAAAAGATCTCAACTTGTGTAAAGCCGAAGTAAGTCGTGGTGGAGCCACAACCAAAACCTTTAATACAACAACCCTTGTTCGCTATTTAAGAAATCGCCACGCAGCCAAGTGTGCAACGTTTGAAGCGAGCAACCAAGCTAATGCTAAGCTAAAGAAGCTAGCGCTATCAAAGAGCCAGTCGGTGGTTTTCACAGCTGCTGTTAGCTTTTATGAGCAACGAAAAGAGCAAAGCTTACCACGAGGAAAGTGATGGAGTTCATGGCATTAGACGACCAGCCCTTTTCAGTCGTTGAGGACAAAGGTTTTAGAAGCTTGATGCACGATATTATATGCCGAGGCGGAGATATTTTTCTGATGTTTCAGTACCGGAGATGTTCGGCCACGTTCTGAGAGACACCCGCAGCCTGCTAAAAGCTAATCCAAATACTCTCAGCTGTACAACAGACATCTGGACTTCTGATGTAAGTTTAATGTCCATGTTAAGTTTTATTGTACAGTTGATTGACGAACAATTCGAACGTCATCAAATACTCTAAACTGTAATCCCAGCCATCACTCAAACGGATTTTGGAGAGGCAAGCCAGCACAGACCGTGGTGTGGGTAAAGCCAAAACTACGTTGCTGGAGGCTGTTGTGAGAAGATTCATCAAAATTGAGCATGATGAGCCCCTGTACAGCTTGGCTACTGCTCTGGATCCAAGGTAAGTAACTTTTAGCCTACTACTATATTTCAAGAAACATTTAAATTAAATTTAAAATAAACATTTCTTGATTGAAAATTTCTATCAAGAAATGTTTATTTTAAATTTAATGTACCGGTAAATGTTTTTTTTAAATTGCATGTAAATAAAGAAATGCATTTCTTTATTTACATGCAATTTAAAAAAACTTTTAATGTATACAAAACACAATGATTGACCCATCTTTCTTTGTTTATGCAAAACAAGGTACAAGAATCACTACTTCTCAGCAGAGGGGGGGACCAGATGCACACCTGCTGCAGGAACATTCTCTGAAGTGGGACCTCCTGACATCGATGAATCTGCAGCAAAAAGGTGTAGTCTACTGTTTGCAGTTCAAGATGAAATCTTAAAGGAGAACATAGAAAAGGAGCAACAGCTGACCAGCCCTTCAGCTATGCAGGTACAGAACTACCTGTTTCTTTCCTGTCGAAAGGGGCCAGGACCCATTGGTCTACTGGAGATTAATGAAAATTGTTTCCCTCATCTTGCCTGAACCTATCTCTCTGCCCCATGCACAAGCATTGAAAGCGAGCACCTGTTTAGTTGGCTGGACATGTAGTAGATGAGAAAAGAAGTCGCCTGTCTGGTGACAAAGCAGAAATGCTTTTGTTCATCAAGAAAAACCTGCCACTAATGAAAAAATGACTGGAATAAGTCTGTGAGGACAAACTTACCTGTGCAAGTGTTATTTCTTATTACTGACTTGAAAATGTTACACATGCTGCATTATCTTTTTTTGTTTTTTAAATTTTTAAATGAAAATAAAAATTAATTTAAAATGTAACAAGTGAAAGAGTAAAATGAACAGATTTTTTTATGGTTAAACTTTGTTTACAATAAAGTAAGATTGGAAAATTTAAGGTACATTTTGACCTTTTCACACCTGAAAATCGGTATCGGAAAATCGGAATCAGCAGGTCAGACTTTCTAAAAATCGTGATCGGCCAGAAAATTGAAATCGGTGCACCCCTACATGAAATAGACAAAACAAAAAACATTTTGTTAACAGTAAAACATTGATTTTCATGGCACCGAGTTAAATACGCATCTGAACAATTAGACTAGAAGACCATCAGCAAGAAGCTTGGAGAGAAAGTTAACAACTGCTGATGTGGTCATTCAAAAATGGAAGAATAATTTAATGACCATCAGTTGTCCTCAGTCTGAAGCTCCAAACAACCTTCTGACTAATGGAGAGAGGATGATGATGAGAGAAGTAAAAGATCAGCCCACAACAACACAGGAAGTGTTGGTTAATGTTCAGAAGGCAGCAGGGACTACAGTCACCAAGAACACCATTGGTAACATGCCATGCCACGCTGCAAAGGATTGAATTCTTGTAGCATGGTCCCCCCACTTGAGTAGGCCCAGGTACAGGCCTGTCCTACCTGGACGTAGTGAACATCTAAATGACTAATATGCTTGGAAGAAGAAAAAAGCAGAGTATGACCTGCACATCGTCCCCACAGCTTAGCATAGAGGTGATGCTTTAGGGCTGGTCTTCTGCTAAAGAAACAGGATGATTTCACCATTATGTAGGGTCAACAGACAAGACCATGTACTGTATCGTAAAATACTGGCCGAGAACCTTCCTCCCTCAGCCAGAACACTGAAGGTGGGTAATAAATGGGTCCCCCTGCATGACAATGGCTCAAAATCAAGGTCAAGGAAGAAGGATATTGAAGTCACAGAGGGGTCTAAAAAACGCCCAGACCTCAATCTTATAATAATAATAATGAATTTAATTTATAACACACTTTTCATTAACGAAAATCTCATAGCGCTAATGATCTTATAGAAAATCTGTAGAAGGAGCTGAAGCTTCAAGTTGGAAAGCAGCAGTCAAAAAGCCTAAAGCAGGGCTATTCAACTAAATTGCTCAGGGGGCACATTTACTGCAGCCAACAGCTCAGGGGACGGACATCCAGCAGTTAATGTCCTTAAGTAAGTTTGTTTTATGGTTTAAAATCTAGTTTTATTCAAAAATGAACCCATTGATGGGCCGAACTAAGTTCATCCGTGGGCCTGAGTTAACCCCTGGGTCACCAGTTGAACAGCCCTGGCCTAAAGGATTTAGAGTTTCTGTAAAGAAGAGTGGGCCCAAAACACTCCAGAGATGTGTCCAACTACAAGAAATGTTAAAAGTTTCTGTTTGTTTAATTCACTCAATGACATGAAATAGCTTTTTTGTTTTTTGCTTTAGTCTTTTCAGGGTTATTTTTTATTTTATTGTGTTTCTCTCTATTAAAAAAGTATCTATAAAATAAGAGACTGGTGGCTTCTTTTTAATGGGAGACACTGAAAAAGTGATTCTGCAGCACTGTAAGTTTATAATACCCCCCCCCCCCAAAAAAAAAAAAAACCAGGTCAGATGCGTCAGACTTGCAGGCTACAAACTTGTTTGTGTATTTATCCAAGTTAATGTCCAGTTTTATTGTGGGTTTGTGGCTTTAAAGCAGCTGAACAGCATGGCAACACTCTTAAAAAAAAAAACAAAGCAATACTTGATGTTTTTCACAGTACAGTACTTATGTGGTAAAATACTAATTGTTGGAAACTCTGAAGGGTAAAAATGAACTTCAAACACATCCATGTATGAACATACAAACAAAAACACAGACAATGAGGTCTCTGTAGATAAGGCAGACCGATGATAAATCTGCTAACGGGGGTAAACTCAGCAGTCAGAGGGGATTCCTGCTGGCAGTATGTCATAACTCAGAGCAAGAAGCACACATCCACACGCCATGCAGCATTCAGACAACAAAGTGCAATTGATAAAGAGCCAAGGATTCAAGCAAAAGACAGAAAAATTAAAGTATTGCATTGCAGTCATATTGATTTAAGTTATTAATAATAATAATTAATTAATAATAATTAATAATAATAATAATTAATTCAATTTATAACGCACTTTTCATTAGTGAAAATCTCAAAGTGCTACACATATATTGAATGCTACACACATTCATAAACCGGTGGCGGCAGACTACCATGCAAGGTGCTTTCCAGTCCTACCGGGAGCAACTCAGGGTTAAGTGTCTTGCCCAAGGACACAACGACACATGGTGCGGGTCCCGGGAGTCGAACCGCCAACTTTCCGATCGGGAGACGACTGCCATTACCACTACACCACGGCCGCCCCAGTTTAATGAACAAATTAGCAAAGCAAATAAAAACTGAGTGGACGGATGAGTCTCTTCTGCACTTGGAGGCACTCAACTCTGAAATGCAAGCTGAAAAACAATAAAAGATGCAAACTGACAAGACTTTTTAATCAAACGTTTTCAACTCTGCATCAAACACAAAGTTAGATACAAGAGATTAATTTGTGAGTTGTTGAAACAGGTCCAATAAAACTTAATTAGGTGACAGTTGACTAAAGACTTGAAAGGAGCCAAGATGGTGTAGTGGTTAGGGCGTTTGACTTGGGACCCGAAGGACGCGGGTTCACGTCCCGGCCACTACACATCTTGGGGTGTCTATGAGTGCACACCTATTTCTCCAGCTCCCCGAGCGCCTTCTATGGCTGCTCACTGCACCACCTGGTAGGTGGTTGGGTTAAATGCAGAGACGAATTTCATCTGTGTATGGGAAACATACGCAGATGACAAGATTAGACAATTATTATTATTATTATTATTATTATTTGTAAACCAGGAAAATGTCCAATCTCATTTCCCACAGTTAATCCAACCCGTCTCACACTCCTAACCCTATAGTGTGACATGACTTAATGCTAGGGGGATGCAGTAGCTCAATGATTTTTGCTGCTTGTTAAAGATAACAAACAATAACACCTAACATATTGAATTGGTACAGATCATACCATGCCATACCATTTTATTTATAAAGCACTTTAAACAGGATCAAAGCAGACAATGTTGATTATTGTGACAGTATTTTTAATTGAAAGGTATACTGTACTCCTTTTTGAGCTTTTTAACTGGAATACAGTACATCAAACTAAATGTTACGATGCTTTTACCCCTGTTTAAAAAATCTAATTTTTTAAATGAGCGCAGCATAAACCCCTTTATTTAAAAGTTTGTCCCCCAAAAAATTGTTTGCAAAGGCTTGTTAAAACTCTTGCCTTTTAGCATTTGTTTTACATTGCAAAAAGGATCAGGACTAGGCCTGTCACGATAAATTTTGCTGGGCGATTAATTGTCTCAGAACTTATTGCGATAAACGATAATATTGTTTGAAATTTGACAATAATTAGTCATTACAGGTATTCCCCGATTTACGAGCGAGATCCGTCACAAGGAGGCACTCGTAAACCGGAAATCTCGTAATTTGGAACGGCCGCCATTTCTCTCGTAAACCCGGAAGTCCGCTCGTAAATTTCGCCAGCGCACCTAAAAACACTCTATTTTCATCTAAAAACTACTTTTGAGTGCATAAAAATGATCGGAAACGTGTGTTTATATGCTTAACTTGCTAACTGTAGTGAAAAAACACATGAAAACTCAGTATTTTTTTCGTTTTTTCCAAAAATTCAACCCGGAAGTCCGCTCGTAAATTTCGCCAGCGCACCTAAAAACACTCTATTTTCATCTAAAAACTACTTTTGAGTGCATAAAAATGATCGGAAACGTGTGTTTATATGCTTAACTTGCTAACTGTAGTGAAAAAACACATGAAAACTCAGTATTTTTTTCGTTTTTTCCAAAAATTCAACCCGGAAGTCCGCTCGTAAATTTCGCCAGCGCACCTAAAAACACTCTATTTTCATCTAAAAACTACTTTTGAGTGCATAAAAATGATCGGAAACGTGTGTTTATATGCTTAACTTGCTAACTGTAGTGAAAAAACACATGAAAACTCAGTATTTTTTTCGTTTTTTCCAAAAATTCGCAGCTCGTAAGTCTGGAACCTCGCAGATCAGAGCGCTCGTAATTCGGGGACTACCTGTATTGTCAAATTTATGATGAAATGTTTAATTTGTTTTGTGTGAAGTGCCTTTTTTCAACCACCGGCTAGCAGTATAAGACTGTTTGAACCGTTGGGTGGATAGTGAGGGAGTGAGCAGCGTGTCTCTAAGAAAAATGGGAGGGAGGCCCCTTGACATGACATGGGCTGTCTTTCTTGGACGTTCGGTGTGGCTTGAGCTCTTTAGCATAGCATTTTTCACAAAAAGCATTTAATTATTTTATTTTTTTAAATCAGTAAACAAGTTTTCCGCTTCTTTTTTCAGAAAAAAACTTTTTACACAAAAGCACGTGTTTCAACCGTGAATTTTGGAGCTTTGATAAGACGGAGGTTTTTTTCCCCAGATCGTCTGTTAGCTTAGCTCGTATCTTAGCTTCTCAGCTGAGCTGCCTTTAACGATCCAAAAACACAATTTTAGGCAGTTAAATTGGATTTAAAAGAGAAAAGAGAAAGGGAGGGGGCAGAAGAGCACCGGAGTCAAACCTTTTGTCATCCAGTGCCAGAAATATAGACATGAAGAAACGATAAAGCCGATAAATGAAAACGAGGTCAATAATTTTCATTTATCATGCTATTCAGTGTTTCCCCTATAGTTAACTTGCCATGGTGGAGTGCTCATCTCATCCATGATTTTTGTTGACGGGGGACGGACACGTCTGAGTGCAGCTTGTAGGGGCAGGGGGCATTCAGCACGAGGGGAGAGGCAACGTGAGCGCTCCCTTTAGCTTTTTAGCTAGAGAGCCTGTATTTTGTGCTGCTAGCTTAGTGCTATGCCAGTGCTGGGTGGGTGGGTCAAGTTTGGTCTGGTAGGCGGGGTGCTCAGTTCTGTTGACGGGGTGGCGCACCCCGCTTGTATAATGGTAGGGGAAACACTGAATGTAGATTTTTTATTTATATATGCAACAGCATAATCAGGACATCCTATTTTTATTAACAGGACTAGAAAGTGTAGGCAAAATGGTCAAATAAGTAAGTAAGTAAGTAAATTTTATTTATATAGCACTTATCATAAATAAAATCACCAAGTGCTGTAAAGGATACAAAATAAAAGATTAAATTAGACAAAAGAAATACAGTGATAACAGCTGATTAATCAAAACAATAAAAACAGCTGATAAAAACACTAAATAAAAACATTTAACTAAAAGCTTGTCTGAATAAGTACCCTGATGCATGCTCAATAATCCAGGTAGAAAAATCTAAAAAAGCTAAGTCTGGTCCTCTGGACATTCAAAAAACAAAAAAACAAAACAAAGCAAAAAATTGTAGAAACGTTTCGTCTTTCGTCCGAAAGACTTCCTCAGTCTGAGGTGCTGGGTTCAGCTCAGTCTTATAAATAGCACCCTCCCACAGTGTTACACAACCAGTTGGCTGATGACAGCCTGAAACCAGCTGCTCACATGATCAAGGAGGACCATCAGCCTAACAATGGATCGTTAGCACCCTGATGGTTGTTTGCTATTCACAGAGGGCTGAGTGATACCAGCAATCACAGCATTGTAGGAGGGGGACAGTTGAACCCGGAGGCCTCCACCCCTGTTTAATGATGGACGGTTTCTTTTCACAAAGATGGCCTCCTTTACTCCTCTCTCAAACCATCGTTCCTCTCTATCAAGGATGTGAACATCTTCATCCCTGAAAGAGTGACCGCTGGCCTGGAGATGAGTGTAGACTGCAGAGTCCTGACCTGATGATGTTGATCTTCTGTGCTGGGCCATCCTTTTGGCCAGTGGCTGTTTAGTTTCCCCGATATAAGACTGATCACAGCCCTCCTGACACTGAACAGCATACACAATGTTACTCTGTTTTTGCCGGGGGACTGGATCTTTGGGATGAACCAGTTTTTGCCGTAATGTATTTTGAGGTTTAAAAGCCACTGGGACGTTGTGTTTAGAAAATAAACGTCTCAATGTCTCTGAAACCCCTGCAACATATGGAATGGCCACTGGTCTGGGTCTGGGTTCCTTCTTTTCACCTGATGGCTGGCTGGAGTCCTGTTTGGGTTTCTTCTCTGCTTTCAGGAAGGCCCAGTTAGGATATCCACATTTCTCTAGAGCCTGTTTTGTGTGTGATTTCTCCTTCTGTCTGGCTCCTGCGTTAGTGGGGACGCTGTCTGCTCTGTGGTACAGAGTCCTGATGACTCCTAACTTGTGCTCCAGAGGGTGATGGGAGTCAAACTGTAAATACTGGTCTGTGTGTGTGGGTTTGCGGTACACCTCAGTTTGCAAATTTCCTCTATCAGAAACTGAGACCTCACAGTCCAAGAAAGCCAACCTGCCATTTCTTACATCTTCTCGTGTGAACTTGATATATTTATCCACAGAGTTGATGTGATCAGTGAAATGTTGGACTTCCTGAGATTTAATTTTAACCCAG
>JBBPBX010011357.1:4488-35059 GCA_038048925.1 Garcialebias charrua | reverse complement strand
ATATATATATATATATATATATATATATATATATATATATATATATATATATATATATATATATATATATATATATATATATATAATATATATATATATATATATATATATATATATATATATATATATATATATATATATATATATATATATATATATATATATATATATATATATATATATATATATATATATATATATATATATATATATATATATATATATATATATATATATATATGTTTATTAAGACTTAACATTTAAAACTAAACAAAAGAACTTGCATCTTTTATTCATCTGGTTCACACAGACAGAAACTGAAACAGTTGTGACGTCAAAGTGTTGCCCTACAGCCCACCGGTACCTTCAGGCACACCTGGGGAATGTTGCTGTTAATATCCAAACAATATCAAATGAGAGATTAAAGCACACCTGTTCCCATGAACATGGGATGCACAAAAAGCGAAGCTGTAGTGAAGAAGAGTGGGGTCAATGATAGTTCCATTCTCTGCCCTTTCCAGTAGATCGCGCAGGTAACCCAGATGTCTGTGACAACCTCGGACTCCGTTCCGCGCACAGTACTCGTCCAAGACGAACACTTGGCCTGGGCTGAACCATCCCTGCACGGCACAAACACACATGGAGACCAAAACACTGTGTGCCAGCAAACAAACAAACAAACAAAACAAAAAAACAGCCCACGCTGCTTTTCCGGGAAAGCTCTTCCCAGGCAGAGCGACACTCACCAGGCAGCAGAAGGTGTCATTGAGCCTGTGGTCCAATGTGAGTCTCTGCAACATCTCAAAAAGCGAGGCGTGGTCATAGCTACACGGGTTAGCGGAGATAAATTCATCCATGCCATGTTTCTGAGCTCTGTCAGCATCTATCCAGCCCAACGGCACAAGGAGAAACACACAGTTCAGAGAAGAGGACATCAATGAGGTCAAGGCAGACAGAGTCTTCAGTACAACACAGCCGGACTGTTGGGCTACTGCTAAGAGCAAATTATAACAATTACAGCTTACATTGTCAACTTGCATTGTGTTGGACAGCGTAAAGAACATATTTTTGTTGTTGTTGTTTTTGTTTTCGTGAATGGGAATCTTTAAATCTGAAGCTAAACTCTGAGGGACGGGGCCTTCAATTGTTTGCAGTTTTACATGCCGCACTGACGGAAAAGGATCTATTAGAGAAGTGAAATGACGCTTTTCCTCATGTCGTCAATAGATTCTGCCATTCGCAATCGTTGTCACTCAGGTCCTGACACATTCTTAAAAGTGTGCTAGTAAAAAAAAAGGACAAAGAATAGTAAAAAAATAATAATAATAAACTGGTTGATTAGAACTTGGAAAAAATAGATACTGTATTGAATAAACTGCTGCTACATGGTGTTGTAGATGGTGTTTATATGTTAATTAATGTTTGTATTAAAATCCCCCTCCATATTGAGTTCTAAGCTCTACTTGGATTTTTTCTCTTTATCTTGCTTCAAAAAAACAAATCAAGTTAGTAAAACATCTGCTCTGTAAACATTTCTAAGGAGAATCAGTAACATAACGCTACCAAAAACAAACAAAAAAGAATAAATCACTGCGTAACACATGGATTTAGAAACCACAGATGGGCTAATCTATTTGTTTGTTTGTTTACAGATCACAGCTACTCAAAAGAAAATGTCTGCTCTGTACATAACACAGCTGTTTGAGAGAAAGGGACAAAACGACAAGGACAGGGGGGACTCCAAACACAGGACGGCGTGATTGACAGGCTTTTTGTCCAAGAAACAGACGTGAGTGATGATGAGTGGGTGGGAGGGAGCTGGAAGTGAAGGCCTGATCTCAGCAGGGCATGACTGAGATACAGAGCACAGTGCATGTGACATATGCCACCCTCCAGGTGTAAGGTGAGCTTTAAACATTCAAGAAAACTGGCTAAAACAGGAACCTACAAGGTGAACACACCTTTAGCTGTGTCTAGTATGGACAATGAAAGAAAAACACAGAGAAAAACAAAGAGACAAGACAGGAAGAGTGTGTCACAGTTAAATATCTCCACAGCAACACTTAGAGGAGTGAAACACTGAAGAAGAAGATGGATATAAAGGCATTACAGAGGAGTCAGGGCTGGGTGATGACAACAGGATGAAAGAGAAGTTGGTGGGTACAACAGTTCGGTGAAGAGTGAAAATGACTTTTACTTGTGGACAGGTTGCAAAATAACTGATGAAGTGAAGAGAAAACATCTAAAGAGTGAGAAAATGGTGCATGGGAATGGTCTGTGTGACACGTTGGGTGGAATTACTTCACATTAGGTAGATTTAAAAAGATGACACAGAAGTCCAGAAGAATTACCATAACTCACAGGAACAAAATGACCAGTTCACCAAAGTAAATATGATACAAAGTATTTTGCATAAATCACGACATGCTAGAGGATGGAGTGACTTTTCAATAAGCCTTTAAATGTCATGCACATCTGCAGACCCATATTCAAATTAGCATTTTAGCTTCTTTCTTTTTTGTGTTCCTTTTTTTTTTCTTCTTCTTCTTCTCTACGCATTTGCAAGTTGACAATACTTGATGTTGCAGTGTATTCATGATCTCTAAGGAGCACACTAACAGGCATACCACTACCGGAGATCTCTAATAGGGTAAGCAATACAATTTGGTGCAAGTACATGGGTAAATAGCATGGAGCCAACAGGGGCAAAAGACTGTGTCATTCTCTGGGCAAATGAGCAAATTAATCAAAACTTTTGTGTTTGTACAGAAGTATGGACACATGACACAGGTGTTCTCCTAGATTCAGGCAAACAAGGGCAGTCAAAAGAAATCAAAATGATACCGCTCTTTTATTTTTTTTTTATGGAGTTGTCACACCGGTCTAGCTTTTATCTACAGGGCCATCTACGATGGGAGGAAGAAGGGAGGAGGGGGGTTCGGAGTATTTTTTCTTGTAAGAAGGGGCGGCAGTGGCTACTCCTTGTCTTTGGCATTCAGAATACTCCGCATGCATATTTGCCAACTCTCATGAAGAAAAGCTCAAAAACAAAACAATTAAACGAAATTGAGCCCTCAGAAGCGAAGCGTGACAAAATAAAAACTCATGCACTGGATTTATTTTTGAAAAACCACTGCAATACAGATTAGCTTGAACGATCTTTAAGTTAAATAAATTCAAAAATCTAATATTTTTAGATACTGCTATAAATTAATAAAGCTTTTTACGCTCAAGTTTTATTTTACTTGCACTGCCTTTCTCATAACACAATATTTTCCACTAATCTAATCATACTAGCATCAAATTGCTTTACTCTGAGGGATCCAGCCACCAATAAGGATAAAGAGAGAAGGCAATTATGCAGAAAGAACTAG
Organism: Garcialebias charrua; assembly: GCA_038048925.1. NCBI lineage: Eukaryota > Metazoa > Chordata > Actinopteri > Cyprinodontiformes > Rivulidae > Garcialebias > Garcialebias charrua. The sequence goes on along the minus strand of JBBPBX010011357.1, from coordinate 31,685 downwards.
AATATAAACTTCAGTCATTACTGAGTCAAATCATAAGATCTTAGATATAAAATACATGCATCCTATACGGGCACGAATGGATGCTTCTACTTTGACCCTCAAATCGAGGTCATTAAAAAACAAACCAAAAAAGTTAACTAATATCTAAGACATGAAGCGAGACGTGAAAACAGGAGAAGAGGGGAAAGAAGAGAGAAAGAACGTTGCATTTGTCAGATAATCGGCGGGGATTATCTGAGCAGTGCCGGCTACAGGGAAGCACTTACCCTTGAGTCCAGCTAGAAGACAGCAGGGTAAGAAGGGACAAACCAGAATAACATAAAGACTAGCAACAAGGCTGGAGGAGAGCAATCACGAGAGACCCTGACCTAGCAGCTGCATTACTTAAAGGTCCAGGCGAAGCATGAAGAAGAAAACACAACTGAAAAACAACAACCTATATACCAACATGGACGTTTGCGGGTGGTGGTGTGCGAGCACAAGTGAACAACGGATGTTGAAGTGTGTTAGAAAGTGGAAGAGGAAGACAGACAGACAGAGCCAAGAAGAAAGACAGAGGAGGGGAAAACAGAATTGATGATCCTCATCACTCCACTGCAGTTTTGTTAGATTAAGAAAAAAATGTAATGAATTAAAAGTTGAACACTGTTGCGCAGTTTGATAATAAAAAAAAAGCTTCCTGTTAAAAGGGAAATTGGCAAATATATATGGAATTAGTTATTACCCAACAATAAACCCAGTTTTAAGCATTACAGTAGTCCCTCGCTACTTTGTGGACTCACTCTTTCATGTTTTTTTTTAACAATAGTCAGTTTAATATTACTCTCTTGATGGGATGGTATGGAATAAAAAGTTAACGAAAATAACTAGGGACCATTTTGTAATTTTCTTTCAATAAGTCAATACTGTAATGTCAAAGAACTACACTACCCAGAAGCCAACAGTGCTTCCAGCCACTGATTTCTGCCGGGATGGAGGAAAAGCTTGCAACGCAAATCTGAAAGTTATGCACCATAACTCATGTTCCCGGAAGGAAGGGAACGAGGTGCAACATAGATGCTATGGTAAATTGCGCTCCGCGCGATTACCTGAAGGAATACAATCACGCCTTTACGGCAGGGGTGTCAGCGTCACGCCAGAGTCACCTCCCTCTGGGTATTTACGACGCGGACGCCCATCCTACTTTCTCTAGAATGCACTTCACCGAGCTTTCAGCATTGAAAGGGCCAGGTATGTTGCACCTTGTTCCCTTCCTTCAGGGAACATGAGTTATGGTGCATAACTTTCAGTTCCCTTATCAGTCAGTCACTCGGTGCAACATAGATGCTATGGGAACGTAATCCATTCACGCCCTTAAAATGCTCAGCAAAATGCATGTGAGAACATCTGCCTTAATACGACAGGCATTTCCCAGCCGCTCTCTACAATGTATGTAGAGAACACAGCCTGAGAAGAAAAACGCCACATGTAGAAACATCAACCTGATGTTACCACTGGACACATACAGTAGATGAAACACCAGCCAGAGACAGCACAAGCGTGCTCCGCTAGTGTAATTACCCATCGTCTCCTTTTTCCCTGGAGATTTTGAGAGACAGGAGGAAAAGGGCAAGGGACCCCTTACATCACTGGCAACCAGATGGCAATGTGGAGGTAAAGAACCCAGTTCAAGCACATGGTAACCTTTCAGGTCCCCAGGGGAAGAATTTCATATATACAAGGGGCGCACACGAGTTTTGTCCCTCATCTGCTCCTTGAACAGACAACTTACTAGGACTGTCAAAAAAAGAGGGGGCCCATCCTGATGTTGGAGACCAGTTAGGGAGAGGGGAACCCTTCCACTGAACATCTCCCAAATAAACAAACACCAAGGGACTCCCTTGTGTATGTTGTTGCTGTTTGTTTGTTGTTGTTGTTGTTTTTTTGTTGTTTTTTTTTAATAGAAAAATGATCCAACCTTAGGCCCTCAGCCAGTTCCCTTTAGTGGCCAGGCTGAAAGCTGCCACAGCTCCAGACGTGGGTGCAGAAGCTGCCCACGTGCCTGAGTCAGCAGGTCCCTGTTGGAAGGCAACTGCCATGGTATCCCTGATAACATTGAGATCAATTCCGGGAACCACGGTTTCTGCGGCCACCTGGGGGCTATCAGGATCAGGGAGAGGGCTCCCTGACGTACACGTTCCAGTGTCACCTGGATCAGAGGGACAGGTGGGAACGCGTAGTACAGCACCCCTGCTGGCCAATCATGGGCCAGAGCATGTCTGTTTCCTTAAAAGAGAAGTAAAGGTCACACTGTGAGCTAGCTCTGCAAGCGAACAAGTCCACTGAAGCTCTACCAAATCGTGACCAGACCTGTTCCACGACTCGTGGGTTCAGTCTCCATTCTGACGCCAAGAGAGTCCCTCTCGAGAGGGCATCTGCTCCATAATTCAATTCATCGGGAACATGAGTCGCCCTGAGTGACAATATTCTCGGAGCACACCATGTGAGCAACTTCCGCATCAGGCCGAGGAGGGCTTGGGATCTTGTCCCTCCCTTCCTGTTGATGAAGGACACCGTGGTCCTGTTATCTGATTTCACCAAGACCTCTGCCAAAAAAGTATTTCACTGACAGGAATACGGCCAACAAATCCAGGAAGTTGATATGTAATCCTGCTTCCTGTTCATTACAAAGGCCTCGGGCATTCTGATTTCTGCAGACTGCCCCCATCCTGTTTTTGATCCAGGATCGGCCTCAGGGAATGATCCTTTTTGGGCACCAGGAAGTACTTGCTGTAGTGACCGGAGCGTAGTTTGCGTTTTGGGACCAAACTTATTACTCCTTTCTGTAGCATTGTCAATACTTCCTCCCTCAGCACGTGTGCGCGTGCAGGGTTAATATTCAATTGCAACACCCCTGTGAAGGGGGGCGGTCTCTTGGCGAACTGCAGCTTGAGCCCATGACATATTGTCTTCATGACCCATTCGTTTGATAGACACGCCCTCATGGCCTACGCGTGTGCCATGAGCCTGGAAGGCATGTCTAATCGCTGCTTTTCATGCTCGAGTGCGGGAGGGGTGGCCTTTGACCCCTCTCGCGAGCTCTCGAGCAGGCTGGTCATCCCGACAGAAGATACCGTGAGAACTGACTGTTTCAAACAGAGCTTGCACATCTTGCTGCGGTTCATAGTTTGACCAAGTGGTTTGTGTTCTGTAAAAGTGGGACCCAAGTCAAGAACCAGGGCAGTTTGTGCTTTGGTACTTTTATTTTCGTATATGCATGAAACAGTGTTTGTTTTTATTACACATACAGTAGGCGAGTCGTGTTCAGTGCGCACACACATGTCACCAGCTCCTTGTAGTGTTTTATAATAATAATAATAATAATGTCTTTTCCTGTCATCTGCGTATGTTTCCCATACACAGACGAAATTCGTCTCTGCATTTAACCCAACCACCTACCAGGTGGTGCAGTGAGCAGCCCAAAAGCGCCCGGGGAGCTGGAGAAATAGGTGTGCACTCATAGACACCCCAAGGTGGGTAGTGCAAGTGAAGACTGGGCTCAAAAGGTTAGGTTCCCGTACCTCGTGGGCGGGCAAACCTGTAAAATCATGAGTTTGTCCTTTTTCATCAGGCCCAAATCTGCTTTCCATGTGGAGTCATCGAGGAGGCCCTCGGCCTGATGCTGAAAAGGCTCTCCGTCGCCAGCGGGTCTCTTCCGCGGAGGGTGACACATGGCTTCATTGGGGGGGGGCAAAGTTTTTCCTCGGGAGCCCCTCGCGGAGGGCTTCTGCCTGTTTGCGTCTCTGTTCCAACCTGGCCTGGATGCGTTCCAGGGCTTCCCCGAAGAGTCCCGTCGGCTCTATCGGGTGCTGGAGGAAGGGGGCCCTCTGGTTTTCTGGGAGGTCCATTAAAGTCAACCAAAGATGGTGCTGGGCAACAACCACTTCCGCCATTGCTCTGCCTTGCGTGATGGCTATTGTCCCCATCATGCGGAGCACGAAGTCAGAAGCCCTGCGGGCCTCCTCCATGGCCTCTGTTGCGGCTTGTTCGTTTGTCGTTACCTGGAGTTCCTGCAGCTTTTCTGCCAGGTACGCCTGCATCATGGTCGAAGCGTTCATCGCACAAGCCGCGAGGCCCTGAGCCTGGTAGCATTTCTCGAGCCGTTTCTCAGATGCGTGGCAGGCCCTGCTGGGCAACGCTGGCTTCGCCCCCGCAGCTGCGGGAGCCAGATGAGCCTCCAGGGTCTCCTCTATCTGGGGTGCGCTGGCGAGACCTGATGCCTCCATTCCTGCGACATCCAAGAGCCGGGATAGTGGCAGCAATATAGGAGCTCCGGGTTCCGTCCAGAAGCGTGAGCTCCATGAGAAAGTCTGGGAAAATGGGCATTTTCTGCGACGTCGTCGGCTGCTGCTTCGCGTGGAAAGGGCATCTGCTCCATAATTCAATTCATCGGGAACATGAGTCGCCCTGAGTGACAATATTCTCGGAGCACACCATGTGAGCAACTTCCGCATCAGGCCGAGGAGGGCTTGGGATCTTGTCCCTCCCTTCCTGTTGATGAAGGACACCGTGGTCCTGTTATCTGATTTCACCAAGACGTGCTGTCCTGCAATCAGACCTCTGCCAAAAAAGTATTTCACTGACAGGAATACGGCCAACAAATCCAGGAAGTTGATATGTAATCCTGCTTCCTGTTCATTACAAAGGCCTCGGGCATTCTGATTTCTGCAGACTGCCCCCATCCTGTTTTTGATCCAGGATCGGTCTCAGGGAATGATCCTTTTTGGGCACCAGGAAGTACTTACTGTAGTGACCGGAGCGTAGTTTGCGTTTTGGGACCAAACTTATTACTCCTTTCTGTAGCATTGTCAATACTTCCTCCCTCAGCACGTGTGCGCGTGCAGGGTTAATATTCAATTGCAACACCCCTGTGAAGGGGGGCGGTCTCTTGGCGAACTACAGCTTGAGCCCATGACATATTGTCTTCATGGCCCATTCATTTGATAGACACGCCCTCATGGCCTGCACGTGTGCCATGAGCCTGGAAGGCATGTCTAATCGCTGCTTTTCATGCTCGAGTGCGGGAGGGGTGGCCTTTGACCCCTCTTGCGAGCTCTCGAGCAGGCTGGTCATCCCGAGAGAAGATACCGTGAGAACTGACTGTTTCAAACAGAGCTTGCACATCTTGCTGCGGTTCATAGTTTGACCAAGTGGTTTGTGTTCTGTAAAAGTGGGACCCGAGTCAAGAACCAGGGCAGTTTGTGCTTTGGTACTTTTATTTTCGTATATGCATGAAACAGTGTTTGTTTTTATTACACATACAGTAGGCGAGTCGTGTTCAGTGCGCACACACATGTCACCAGCTCCTTGTAGTGTTTTACAAGTGAAGACTGGGCTCAAAAGGTCAGGTTCCCGTACCACGTGGGCGGGCAAACCTGTAAAATCATGAGTTCGTCCTGTTTCATCAGGCCCAAATCTGCTTTCCACGTGGAGTCATCGAGGAGGCCCTCGGCCTGACCGCCTGATGCTGAAAAGGCTCTCCGTCGCCAGCGGGTCTCTTCCGCGGAGGGCGACGCATGGCTTCATTGGGGGGGGGCAAAGTTTTTCCTCGGGAGCCCCTCGCGGAGGGCTTCCGTCTGTTTGCGTCTCTGTTCCAACCTGGCCTGGATGCGTTCCAGGGCTTCCCCGAAGAGTCCCGTCGGCTCTATCGGGTGCTGGAGGAAGGGGGCCCTCTGGTTTTCTGGGAGGTCCATTAAAGTCAACCAAAGATGGTGCTGGGCAACAACCACTTCCGCCATTGCTCTGCCTTGCGTGATGGCTATTGTCCCCATCATGCGGAGCACGAAGTCAGAAGCCCTGCGGGCCTCCTCCATGGCCTCTGTTGCGGCTTGTTCGTTTGTCGTTACCTGGAGTTCCTGCAGCTTTTCTGCCAGGTACGCCTGCATCATGGTCGAAGCGTTCATCGCACAAGCCGCGAGGCCCTGAGCCTGGTAGCATTTCTCGAGCCGTTTCTCAGATGCGTGGCAGGCCCTGCTGGGCAACGCTGGCTTCGCCCCCGCAGCTGCAGGAGCCAGATGAGCCTCCAGGGTCTCCTCTATCTGGGGTGCGCTGGCGAGACCTGCTGCCTCCATTCCTGCGACATCCAGGAGCCGGGATAGTGGCAGCAATATAGGAGCTCCGGGTTCCGTCCAGGAGCGCGTGAGCTCCATGAGGAAGTCCGGGAAAATGGGCATTTTCTGCGACGTCGTCGGCTGCTGCTTCGCGTGGAAGGAATTTCTCACCAGCCTCGTAACCTGTTGGCGAGGCATAGGGTCTGGCCACGCGACCTGCAGAGTGTCTGCCGCCCTGTGGCACAAGTCGAACAGAGCAAGGACCGACACGTCCGGTTCCGGTAGAACCTACGCGTGGTCCTGAGAGGAATCCACACTTTCCCCTCTGCGACCGTACTCTGCGTCTTGGTCAGACACTTCGGGCGTCGAGTCCTCGACGGGGACAGAGGAGTCCGACACGTTCTTATCCCCGACCTGACCGTTGCATTCCAGGTCCATGTTCTCGAGCTCCGGTTCGGGAGCGAACAGTTCTGTGTTGCGTGCAGCCTCCAGCGCAGCGGCCTTCTCCATGGTCTTAGCCAACGCGTCCGCGCGGCATTTCCGCACTACCGCCGGCATCCGACAGCAGTGGGAGCAGGAGTCGGGGGATTCCAGCGCTTTTCTCGCGTGCAGGATCCCTAGGTAGACGGGACAGGCCTCGTGGGTGTCTGTCGCCGAGAGGGAGTAGCCGCAGCCGCTGGGGCAGGGGCGCGAGTGAGGGCTCGCTGTCCTGCTGGTTTTCTTCGGAACCTTTGTCCTCCGTTTTCCCTTCTCGGGAGCCATGTCCGGAGACGAGAAGCATTGAGGCTGTTCCTAGTTTCCTTTTGTTCGAAGACGTCCTCTTTTTTTATTTAAAATGTATTATTTTGAAATATTTAGTACCTCCTGCACCTCTGTGCAGCCCACATAGCAGGATAAAATTCCTCCAGCAGCTGATCAGCTATTCACCGTGCAGCAGAGAAGTGGGCGTGGTCAAGAGCGCTTGCAGTTGGCAAAGAGCAGAGGAGGCAGGGAGCTGAAATCATGATATTCTGTGCTCTTTTAGAGCGTTTAGAGTTTAGAAACATCCATCCGTCCATTATCTTTTACCCGCTTCTTCCATTTTGGGTCACGGGGTCGCCGGTGCCCATGTCCAGCAATCACTGTGTGAGGGGCAGTGTACACCCTGGACAGGTTGCAAGTCCATCACAGGGTCACATAGAGACAAACAAGACAAACAACCATTCGCTCTCTCACTCACACCTAGGGTCAATTTAGAGTTACCAATCAGTCTAACATTCATGTTTTTGGACTGTGGTAGGAAACCGGAGTATCCGGAGAAAACCCATGCATGCACGGAGAGAACATGCAAACTCCACCCAGAAAGGTCCCTGGATTAGAAACATTGTTTAGAATATTGAATGAGTATGGGAGGGTTTTAAAATGCCATGGATCCCCCACGATAAACAAGGGACTACTGTATATAAATACTAAAATAAATATAGCATTCCTACTTTGCAGTTTTTCACCTATCACAGGGATGTGTCAAACGTAACACCAGCGATAATCGAGGGATTACTGTAATGTTATTGTGTTTTTACAAAGTTTCAAAATGATACAAACAGAGACGCTAATTAACAAAAGATCAAGGATTTTTTTTTGTCTATTTAGCACAATTCAGCCTTTTAAAACTTCAGTGGGGCAGATTTCTGTATTAGAAGAAAAATGAGGTAGAAAACATATGGGGTAGTGACAGCTCTAAAGCCCTGGTCTCTGCAGGAACTTTCAAAGTAAGATTGTTAGCTCATTGCTTATTAGTGTAAAAATATTTCCGAACCAATGTGGCACCATTTATGTAAAACATTTTCCTTTAATTAATACCACAAATGCAACTGACAACTATATAAATATGTGAATCTATTGGAACTTGTGAAACTCGTTTTTTCTCTCTTGAGCGTATCTATAATGCAGGTTATTTATTTTTCTACATGTATCAAATAATTACACAACTACATCTAGGCAAAACATTTGCAGCAATACCGTAATTCAAAGTGACCTTTCTGCTAACATAATCGTTCTGCTGTCCTTGGGTCAAAATGACCCCAGAGGCCTCAGTGTTAAGGCCTCAAGGATAGTTTTGACCTAAGGGCAGCAGGAGGGTTAAAAATTCCAAGACATTATCTGTCTCCCTTTTCAACAGAACACTTGTGACATACAATGTCCACTAAATGTCTTTCATGATAAACTCATAAGTGAATATTTTGTGGAATGTGCTCAGGACCTTCACTGAGCTTTGTTTCCTATTTTTCTACTGCAGCAGAGTAATGAGGGCTTTATACGTATGCTATGATCCCAGTGCCTTTTAAGAGCACCAGGAGGTGAAACATGTACGCGAGTTGGGCTACAATGTTTCAGGGAGGGGGTAGAAAGTCTGTGCCGCTGTGAGGAAGCTTTGAATGGCGACAGCTGGCATCAGAGAAGTCAACTAACCACAAGAACGATCACATACTGGACAAAAACCATGACAAAACAACACAGAATTTTATGCGATGGGATTCTGAGTATCTGATCCAATTTATGCCTTCTGCAGTTTTCAAAAGGCGAAAAAAAAAGATTTTTTTTTTATAGTTATTGTTACCAATATCAGTGGGAACCTGAGTTTGTGTTAATGCAAATTGTTTTTCCCCTTTTCATTTATAAATGCATTTATTCACGATGAAAAATAAGTTATTCTTGGCCTAAAAAGTGAAAAGAAAAAAAAATGCACACAAATAATCTCTGAATAGCAGGATCTATTAATAGAAGTCGTTAATCAGTATGTGACAATATTTCTAGTAAATAAGAGGTAAGTGCTGTTGTGTGCAAACAAAAAGTAGTAAGCACTTTAACGTAAGATTACTAAAACCTAAGACAACACAGGTTTAAACCAACCAGAGTACATTCAGAGTAGAAAATTGCTGTCAGAACTGATTACCATCTTTAAAATAAGTGGGACACAAAAGACAATTACAACCAAAGCTGGTACAGACACCACACTAAGACATTCTTACCTTCCCTTTGCTACCTGACCTGGGACGGCTCAAAAGTACAGTGACAGATTGATTAGAAGAACCTCAACATATCTGACTTGGTTGTCATGAAGCGACACTAGAACATGTCTCAGGACCACATGCGCCCTCTACCAAATTTAAATAGCATGGGAATGATTAGAACGCCCAAACTGTAAATGTGGTGTTTATTTGAAATTTACTGCTTCTGGGCGAAGACGTGTGTTTCCAGCTGACTGTTCTTTGTAGGCCAGCTGATGAAGTAGCATGAAACTGCATGTTTAAAAAACCCTGTTCTGGGGGTGGGGAGGGGTTGGAGGTAAAGGGAGCGAGTGATGACAATGAGTGGAAGCTTATAATTACTGAAGGAATCGGTGAGCAATCAGGGCCTGTGTGCGCGTGCTTGTGTGTTAGTTTTACTGCTCGTGGCTGCAGAGTGGAGCGCATGGCGTGACACATTTATGAGTTAGAGCTTTCACTGTGCTGCGGATGGAAGCTGCTTTCTGCCTCAGTGACTATATGTTGTGTTTTGGGCTACTTACAGAACTGAGAGATGGGGGCGTCCATTTGAGCCGAAGCACCCCCTTTGGAGTTTAGTTTCTGGACCTGAGTGGGTGGGACGGGTTTGTGGGACTGGCCAGTAGCGCGATACATGGCCTGGACCCACAGGATGCGGTCTTGCTCATCATCGCTGGCAAAGATCACAGTGTCGCCCTCCTTCACCGCATTGAAGAAAGTCCTACCACCATCCAGGCCTGAGAGAATATGATGTCGGAGAAGTGTTTAAATATTTATGGCATGTGTGTATGTAGACATGGAGTTTTATTACTTCTCATTATGTTGTCTGACCTGGCTGAGGGTCACTGTAGTCCACAGTATACCCGTCCAGCTGCAGAAGTTCCTGCGGCTCAGATTTTTTCTCTCTATAGCTGCACATTGCAAACGTATACTGACTCACCTACAAGGCCAATAAAAAAAGAGATACTGCTCAACTAGCTTTATTCAAATGTGTTAACAACATACTATTAGTGCTGGGCGATATGGAAAAAAATCATACATCACGATATGGACTTTTTTATATCACGATAACGATATATATCACGATATATACAACACGATGTGTGTGTGTGTGTGTGTGCGTGTGTGTGTGTGTGTGTGTGTACAGGAAAAATTTGGACCAAAGTTTTATTTTATTTTATTTATTTTATTATTTTACTACAGATATAGTTACAATTATAAGAATGTGAACAAAAAGAACAAGGAAATTTGGACCAAAGTAGAAAAGGAGTTTCTACTTTGGTCCAAATTTTTCCTGCAGGTGGCGGTAAAACAACGGCTGCTAATAAAACCCACGAAGAAGAAATCCGCTCTGGAAGTTGGAGTAAACAAGGCAAGAAACAGAAAAGAGAAAACGTTGCGTTTGATTCCGGTTCTGTTGTGTCTCTGGTCTGTTTTGTATTGGTTAACTGGACCCGAGTTCGGACTCGGTTGGACTCTGGGTTCGTGTCCTCTGGACCCATTTTGTCTCTGAGTTTCAGCGGAGCGAAATAATGGAAGCTAACAAGGTGAGCTTCCCCCTCTTTTTGGTAAAAGTTCTTCTTGGGCTGCCTGTGCAGCTGTTTCTCCTTGTTGAGACACCGGCTTCATGCCCCTGCGTCTCTGTTGCTCTCGAGTTTAACAACGTAAAGCATGTGTCGCAAACCTGCGCGTGCGTCAAACATAAAGCAGCGCCGTCATCTCGCAAAACCACAATATGAAGCTTCTTTGCGACAGTTATTTTTTTATTCTTATTTATCACGATAGAGACGATAGAAGGAAAGTAGCACGATAGACACGTTTCTATCGTCCCCACGATATATATCGTCATATCGCACAGCACTACTGTACATACTATACAAGTAATGAAAGCAAATACACAATGCAGTGACATAAAAATTATTTAAACTAGAGATTTGATTAAAAATAGAACAAATATGTTAAAAAAGGGTAAAAAGGAGTGGAATCTTTGTTGGTTGTTAATATGTTAAAATTTTAGGTTTGATGCTGACTTCTTTATACAATTTTAAACTTTCTGGCTTGGAAATGTTAAATCTAATGGTTTTGAATTGTAAAGTAACACGATTGAATTGGACTTCATGTAACTGAATTTGAATGGGAATCTGACTGTTTAGGTTCCGATTGTTTAGGGTTTGGATCTGTTGGTCTTTAATTTTAATGCAGGCTATTAATCAACACTGTTCATAAAAGCATAAACCAGTGCAAGACAACATTTAGGTATTTGATGTTTTTTTGCTAATATGAAATAAATAATGATGAACAGAATAACTTTAAGGCTAGTTTCATTACAACAGTTTGAAACAATGTTCCAACACTTGGCTTTAGGACGACAAAGTCCTGAACTGTTGTGAAGTTGAAGTATAAAAAGGACATAAACATCCATCCATCCATTTTCTTCCGCTTATCCGGGGTCGGGTCGCGGGGGTAGCAGCCTAAGTAGGGAGGCCCAGACTTCCCTCTCCCCAGCCACTTGGAGCAGCTCCTCTGGGGGAATCCCAAGGCGTTCCCAGGCCAGCCGAGAAACATAGTCCCTCCAGCGTATCCTGGGTCTTCCTCTGGGTCTCCTCCCGGTGGGACATGCCCGGAACACCTCACCAGGGAGGCGTCCAGGAGGCATCCTAACCAGATGCCCGAGCCACCTCAACTGGCTCCTCTCGATGTGGAGAAGCAGCGGCTCTACTCCGAGTCCCTCCCGGATGACTGAGCTTCTCACCCTATCTCTAAGGGAGAGTCCAGCCACCCTGCGGAGAAAACTCATTTCAGCCGCTTGTATCCGAGATCTTGTTCTTTCGGTCATAACCCAAAGCTCATGACCATAGATGAGGGTGGGAACGTAGATCGATCGGTAAATTGAGAGCTTTGCCTTTTGACTCAGCTCTCTCTTCACCACGACAGACCGGTACAGCGCCCGCTTCACTGCGGACGCTGCACCTATCCGCCTATCGATCTCACGCTCCAGTTTTCCCTCATTCGTGAACAAGATCCCGAGATACTTAAACTCCTCCACTTGGGTAAGGACCTCCTCCCCGACCCGGAGAGGGCACGCTACCCTTTTCCGGCTCAAGACCATGGCCTCGGATTTGGAGGAACTGATCCTCATCCCGGCCGCATCACATTCAGCTGCAAACCGCTCCAGCGAAAGCTGTAGATCACGAGCTGATGAAGCCAATAGGACCACATCATCTGCAAAAAACAGAGAAGCGATTCTAAGGCCACCAAAACGGATCCTCTCAACACCTTGGCTGCGCCTAGAAATTCTGTCCATAAAAGTTATAAACAGAATCGGTGACAAAGGGCAACCTTGGCGGAGTCCAACTCTCACCGGAAACGAGCCTGACTTACTGCCGGCAATGCGGACCAAGCTCTGACACCGGTCGTACAGGGACCTAACAGCCCATATCAATGGGCCTGGTACCCCATACTCCCGGAGTACCCGCCACAGAACCCCCCGAGGGACGCGGTCGAATGCCTTTTCCAAGTCTACAAAGCACATGTAAACTGGTTGGGCAAACTCCCACGCACCCTCCAGGACCCTGTTGAGGGTGTAGAGCTGGTCTAGTGTTCCACGACCAGGACGAAAACCACACTGCTCCTCCTGAATCCGAGGTTCGACTATCCGACGGACCCTCCTCTCCAGAACCCCTGAATAGACCTTACCAGGGAGGCTTAAGAGTGTGATCCCTCTATAGTTGGAACACACCCTACGGTCCCCCTTTTTGAATAGGGGAACCACCACCCCAGTCTGCCAATCCAAGGGAACTGCCCCCGATGTCCACGCGATATTGCAGAGTCGCGTAAGCCAACACAACCCCACAACATCCAGAGCCCTAAGGAACTCAGGACGAATCTCATCCACCCCCGGAGCCTTGCCACCGCGGAGCTTTTTAACCACCTCGGCGACCTCAGCACCAGAGATTGGAGAGCCCGACCCAAAGTCCCCAGGCTCCGCTTCCTCAGTGGAAGACGTGCCAGTAGGATTGAGGAGGTCTTCGAAGTATTCCGCCCACCGACTCACAACATCCCGAGTTGAGGTCAACAGCACGCCATCCCCACCATAAATGGTGTTGGTCGCGTACCGCTTTCCCCCCCTGAGACGCCGGATGGTGGACCAGAATCGCCTCGAAGCCGTACGGAAGTCATTCTCCATGGCCTCTCCGAACTCCTCCCACGCCCGAGTTTTTGCCTCAGCAACCACCCGAGCCGCATGCCGCTTGGACTGCCGGTACCTATCTGCTGCTTCCGGGGTCCCACAGGCCAAAAAGGCCCAATAGGACTCCTTCTTCAGCTTGACAGCATCCCTCACCGCCGGTGTCCACCACCGGGTTCGAGGGTTGCCACCACGACAGGCACCAACAACCTTGCGGCCACAACTCCGATAAGCTGCCTCGACAATAGAGGCGCGAAACATGGCCCACTCGGGCTCAATGTCCCCCGCCTCCCTCGGAACGTGTTCAAAGCTCTCCCGGAGGTGGGAGTTAAAGCTCCGTCTTACGGGAGACTCTGCCAGACGTTCCCAGCAGACCCTCACAATACGTTTGGGTCTGCCAGGTCTGACCGGCATCCTCCCCCACCATCGGAGCCAACTCACCACCAGGTAGTGGTCAGTTGACAGCTCCGCCCCTCTCTTCACCCGAGTGTCCAGGACATGCGGCCGCAGATCAGATGAGACGACAACAAAGTCGATCATTGAACTACGACCTAGGGTGTCCTGGTGCCAAGAGCACATATGGACACCCTTATGCCTGAACATGGTGTTCGTTATGGACAATCCATGACGAGCACAGAAGTCCAACAACAGAACACCACTCGGGTTCAGATCAGATAAACATTATTCTATGAAATAATTGTTTAACTTAAACAACTTTATATAAGTTGTAAATAATAATAATACAATTTTTTTCTTCTTTCTGCTACCTTTCATTTTTTATATTTTGTATGTTATCGTTTATGGGATTGTTTTGTATTGTATTTTTAATAAATGAACAAATTTCATAAAAAAATAATAATAATCTTATCAAAATTTTACTTTAGCAAGTTCCCTAAAATCAAAGAAAAATTGAGAACTTATTATTTTTATTTTACAAAAATAATATATCTCACATTCACCTCTTAATAGTTTCCATTTGGACTGTCTTTAAATCAAATATAAAAGATCTAACTAGGTTGAGTCAGGTCCTCTGGACTTCTGTATGGTTTACCCTAAATTTACAAACAAGATTGATTGTTAGCATGATTAGCTCTGTCACTTACAATGTGTCCAAATATACAGTATGCTGCCTGTACTCATCTCTTTAGTTGGCAGCTCAGAACATTGCATACAGAACACCATGGACTTTGTGTACAAAGTCTGTTCAAGGTTAAAATCAGACACCGCTCTGAGCAGCAGGTCCTCTCTTTCCACAGAACAATTGTGTCAACTCTTGAAACTGTGCCTGCAGTCAACCTACTTCACGTATGGGGAGCAATATTATAGGTAGAAACATGGGTGTGCTATGGGGTCTCCAGTGTATCCTATTGTTGCCAACCTGTACATGGAGGAGGTAGAAAAGAGAGCCTTAACGTACTTTTTAGGGACACCAAGTCATTGGTTCAGGTATGTTGATGACACCTGGGTTAAAATTAAATCTCAGGAAGTCCAACATTTCACTGATCACATCAACTCTGTGGATAAATATATCAAGTTCACACGAGAAGATGTAAAAAATGGCAGGTTGGCTTTCTTGGACTGTGAGGTCTCAGTCTCTGATGGAGGACATTTACAAGCTGATGTGTACCTCAAAGCCACCCACACAAACCAGTACTTTTGACTCTCATCAGCCACTAGAGCACAAGTTAGGAGTCATCAGGACTCTGTACCACAGAGCAGACAGCGTCCCCACTAACTCAAGACTCAGGCTTAAGGAGAAATCCCACACAAGACAGGCCCTGTAGCAATGTGGATATCCTAACTGGGCCTTCCTGAAAGCAGAGAAGAAACCCAAACAGGACTCCAGCCAGCCATCAGGTGAAAAGAAGGAACCCAGACCCAGACCAGTGGTCGTTCCGTATGTTGCGGGAGTATCAGAGAAACTGAGACGTTTATTTTCTAAACACAACGTCCCAGTGGCTTTTAAACCCCAAAATACATTACGGCAAAGACTGGTCCATCCCAACTATCCAACGACTCTGCGGTCTACACTCATCTCCAGGCCTGTGGTCACTCTTTCAGGGATGAAAAAGTTTGCATCCCTGATAGAGAGGAACGAAAGTTACGTATGTTAACTATGGTTCTATGAATCCCGGATGACGGCCAGAGCTTCTCTGTCACTCCGAATCCTTGCATTCCGCAAGAAGATTCTGTAGGAGCAGAGCCGCAGATGACATCAGGCTATATAGCCTCTGATTGGTCATCCGTGTCACACCTGTGACTCCATGGGTATTACTACTCAAACAGCGCATGTGCGAAGGGAACATTCAGTGCTTTCAGCACTGCCCTCTGGCGGTCAGTAGGGATGAAATAGAACAATGGTTCAAGTGAAGAGTAATGGGAGCCATCTTTGTAAAGAGAACCCGTCCATCATTAAACAGGGGCGGAGGCCTCCGTGTTAAACTGTCCCCCTCTTACAATGCTGTTATTGCCAGCATCACTCAGCCCTCTGTGAATATCAAACAACCATCAGGGTGCTAATGAGCAGCCTAGTGAATGTCAGGCTGATGGTTCCTCCTTTTGCATGTGAACAGCTAGTTTTGGCAATCTCCAGCAAACTGGTTAATCCATGATGAGAATGTGCTATTTATAAGACAGAGTTTATTGCAGCTCCTCAGACTGAAGAAATCTTTCGGATAAAAGATGAAGAAGACTTTGTCCAAAGGACCTGACTCAACCCTGTTAGATTTATTTACCTGGGTCACTGAGCTGCATCAGGACAAAATATAAAAGTGTTTGAAAATTCATCCTAACATCTTTCAAGGATACATACGCAATGTCACAACTACATAAAAATGTCAATCATACATGTGTTTAAATTTGCAGCTAAAAAGGTTTAAATGAGTGTTAAGTATGTTAAAAACGTCCAGAAATACTCCTGGTAAAGAGTCTGTTCAGCTGAGTACATCTTTTGTTCACAACCCACCTGCACGAGAACAAAGAAACGCTTTTTCCAGCGTTTCCAGACATTCTTTCCAAAAGCCCACAGATACCTGTAAATAAATAAATGAATATATAAATAAATAAATCACGAAACAATCCAGTAATCATGTCCAAAACAACACGAATGCAGAACAATGTCTGGTGGCACAGTGGAACACTTCAATAATTTTTTGTATGCATTCCTTACTGTTACAAACTTTTAAATGATAAAGCTTTTTAATTTTTTATTTTTAAATGGAGAGGGAACACACTTTGGCATCCACCAGGGGGAGGTGTGTCCTTCACAGTATTTTTCCACAGCATGTGAACAGAAATGAGGCCATGGAGCTGAGAAGGAAAATGTGTTTCATTTGGTAGTGGGTCTCTTACCCGCAGTGTTTCATGTTCTGTGGTTTGTCCATGCGCACAGCCAGTTTGATCTTGAGATCTTGGTCGGGGCAAGCCTTGGTCACGGTCATCTTATGGAGCTCCGATTGTTTGGGGCTGTTTGGTGTCGGGTGGAGGACCACCTGCACTCAAAGGAGACCACAAAATGCAAAACTCACTTATTAATGAGGCTGATTGTTCAGCAGCACCAATTAATGTGTGGTGGTGGCTGGTAATTATGTGTCTTCGCTTCCAGAAAAATCTTAAACTGAGTTTGCCCTCTAAGAAGAAGATGTTTAATCACTCCTTGCCGATTTAGAGCTTTGAGGAAGCCGGCTTTCCTTTCAACTCTGTCGCAGTGAGAGATGAAAGAGACTCGTCGCCGCCAAGGTCACTGTCACTAAAGGGATGTCTGAGGCCTGAACCTGCAGCCCCATCTTTACCTACAACCGCCTGCCACTTCCAAACAAGGAGACGCAGACGAGAGAACAGGTTGGTGCTTCTGCTCTCCTGACATTTAAGTCAAACTGGGTCAGATAAAATTTAAATAAAACTTTCTGTCAATACTTTTTTTTTCATGTTCAAAAACAAGCACAGCACACAGGTAGAAACATGAAACATGTTTACTGGGAGTCTGTGACGTCTTTAGTAAATCTCCCAAAGTCGTGGTCAGATGGGAGACGCTGCTTATACTGAGGTGGCACATCCAAACCTAAAGCCAGAGCAGGATTTAGGACTTCTGGGTTTTCATAGAACTCTATTTGAAAAATATGGTGATGTACTTACTATAAGTCAAACTTTAGTTTTGATTTTTATTTTATTTTACAGATTTATATGGGTGGCCAATGCTCAGAGTTGTACAGTATTTGGGTCCTTAACATCTGACCCAACCTGGCCCCAGCTCATAGCCATAATTTCCGAACCCCACCGGATCAGTCGAATTAACAGTAATTACAGGTCCGAACCTGAATCCACCCCCTGAGCATTTTTAATTAAGTTTTGACTGATTATATATTTCTTAATGGTCAGCGGATGCACGCGGCTGAGTAAAGGGGGCAGAAGATCGGAGCTGAGGGGGTGTTTCTCCTTTCATGGCCATCAAAGAGCATTAAATCCATGCTTCTTCTGCCGGCATTCTGCATTATTCAGACATGGACACTGCTCTGACATGTCAGATATTTTGTGATCTCACCTGTTTGAGTCGTCGGCCACGCATGTCCACAGAGTGCAATGGCTGAATGAACGTCCATTTGGGTTAATGGATCACTGGCAGTAGTCTATCTGATGCATAACTAAACTTTTTACCTCTTTCAAGGCCGGTCTGCACGCGGTCAAATGGCCGCATATGGCTGGTGATTGTATGGCAGGACATGTCGCCATATAAGTGGATCGTCAGCCGCGCGCATCCGCTGACGCAATCAAAAGCCCGACACCGACCCGGCCTGCACATTAAGCACATTAGTATGGACCGGCCCGGCCCTAATCCGGGTCGGGTGGGGCCGGGCTCCAGGTTCAGGTTAGAAATGACAGCTCTACTTGGCGGTACCCCTGTTAGGAGCACAAACAATATGTTAATAAGGGTTAAATAAAACATCTCTACATAAATAAGTTAGAGCTTTTTGACACTTTTGAATCACCCTCTAGTGTACTCATGAGTTTTTGCTATACTTCATATTAGGGTATATTCATATTAGGGTGATATTCATTGGGTTTAACTCACACAATGTTAAGACAGTAGTCTCAGTTCAAAAAATTCATTATTACAGCTTCATATACCTGAACCGTATCGGATCGGAAAGTATCGTTATCGGTCGATACCCAGATTTAAGGATCGGATTGGAAGTAAGAAATGTGGATTGGTGCATCCCTACTTCATATAGTTGTGCTGAGTTCAGAGTGAAAGCTGAAAATGTGACAGAACGAAGGTTTTACCCTGCCCAGTTCTTTGTCTTCCAGTGCCAACACCCCTGTGCTCTCTGTGAACAGCTTCACCTTGACAGCCGGCAAAGGGTGTGTGCTGGTGAAGTCCCCCTGGGTTCCCCAACTGAAAAACAAACAAAACGTACTCCAGAGGTTTCACTTCCATGACAGCAAGACGGAGCAGTGGTTGCACTGTGACTTCATTTGTTTAGCTGGTAATAGAGAGCAGCATCAACTCTGTGATGTTTTTTGTTGGACAAGTTACAAATTGTCAAAGAAATAGAGGTTACAGACTTCTCATATTCTGACCTAAAACAACAGCCTTTGCTTTTTAGAAATGTATTTATTTATTTATTTTAGTGTGCAGTTTGGTCTTTTTTATATTTAAAAAAATGCAGTAGGCCTAAAAGGTTATGAATACCATGTGGAATTCTGAATTAAGTAAAAAATAAAGAGAGCTATTTGAGTTTTTTCGTTCTTGGTCTCTCAGTTAGTTTTGACATTTAGTTTTTAGAGATTTGACACTTTAAGTTCAAGTTCAAGTGAATTTTATTGCCGTTCACATCACATGTGATACATGAGGTGGAACAAAATTACAGTATGTACTCAAGGTCCCAGATAATAATAATAATAATAATAAATAATAATAATAATAATAATAATAATAATAATAATAATAATAATAATAATAATAATAATAATAAATACCATTTATAATGCACTTTTCATTAATGAAAATCTCAAAGTGCTAATACTTCATTAATACTGCATTTAATACTGCTTTTGAGAATAGTTTTATAGAATAAAATCAACATGTTGCGTTTTTTGTTGTTGTTGGAGTACAAGACAATGTAAGTCAAAATAAGTTTAGTGAAGTCGTGTGTAATTCCATCATCAGGAAGAAATTAAAAATGGTCAAAGACAATGACTTCTGAATGAAATCATCAATTCACAAACGTGATGAAAAACAGAAGTAATGTCCAGAAAATTGTTTGACGGACAAATCATTCATCAAAAATCCTGAATCGAGTTGGGTGCCCTAAACAAAAAAATAATAATAATTTATAGAAGCTCAATAGAGGCTTTTAAAATATATATTTTAAATAATTCTGATTTAATAATCCAATAGATTAAGAAAAATGGATGAAGTTTTATTTTTGTTATTATAGATTGCATTCTTAAGTCATATCTCATGGCCTTGAAGAAAAAAAGTTATATTTTCAGGTAAATGAAGCAATAATCATTTAATCTAAAAATATGGTATGAGTATACAGTATAAAGAATTACAATGACCTTGTGAATACTACTGATGAAATATGTCACACTTTAATTTAAACCATGTAGATCCCCTCAAGGCTCTGCACCAACTGTACTGGCCGTCATAAATTACCCATAAGCCCTGCAGAACTGAGCAGTGTTTACTGAAGACAACGTTTATCTTTGTGCATTTTTATGATGTGGTGAGGAACACAGCAACACCTGCTCTGTCAAAATCTGACAGGACACCAGTTCTATACTTTAAACGAGGATATGGGACCTTTTCTTTATTTTTGGACGTTTTAGTTATTCTTCCATTGTTTCCACACTTACTTAAATCTGAAATGTGTCAATATATTTGCCTTTTGTTTTAAACCTTTTATGTTTTATTAGGGATATTTGGTGTTTTCTAGTGTTTGTTTCCTTTCTTGTGTTTAGCTCCCTGTGGCCCTAGCACCAGTTCTCATGTCATTCCCAGTCAACTTCCCCACAGTGTTCTCAGTCAACCTGCTCACCTGTTCCCAGCCTCCAATCAGTGAAGCTGCTGCCGATACCACATTACTTCTGCTCTTTATATTCAGTACCCTGCCTTCACCAGATATTTACGTAAACCTAACAAACTTCTCTGTCATTACAGCAGAGTTGCACCAATTGAAAAGTTTAAATAAACTACCAGAAAGTGGTATTTCTGTCCCTTCTGCTGATGTTGTACCATGGTTTAGATAGCAAAAAGTGAATAATAAATGCAAACAACACAGTTTAACTTTGTTTTCCAAAGCACTTTACTATGTGTTTCATCATCATCCATTTTTGTTAACATTCTTACAACTTTTCCTATAGGCTGTGACACTGATATTAATAGATTATTGCAAAAGAGTATGAAGCTGTCAGAAGAAGGACTTGTTATCATTTATTTCAGCAGCATCAATAAATCTCTGGTGTAATTATACAGCTGCAGTAATTTATACTGTTATTAATGCGTCATTCTGCACTGCATTTAAAGATCTGCAACACTCAGAAAAGCTGTTTGAAAAGAAAATGAACAAAAATGCACATCTGGAATAGAGTTTCACCTGTGGTTCTCTGCAAAGTACATATAGAGTCAACAACAACAGGTCAAAGATAGTGAAATAATAAATACTATTTAAACAAAAAATATACAGTGTATGTTGCATTTTAACATCTACACACCCGACGAGCTCAAACTGTTTTATTTTGATATCCATTTCTGCTTCATGTGCACTGAATTTTAAAATCAACCTAATATTTTGTTTCTCACTTTTTTTTGTATGTTTAAATTTGTGAAACACATTTTAATATTTAATTTAAAAAAAAATCTTTAACAGAAAAAAGTAACTTTTTATCTGCGCTACTTTTACAAATAAAAATGACAGGCATTATTCAATGAAAGCTGCAAACGTAAATTAAATGTTAACAAAAAGTTGTTTTTATTGGGACTTGCTGTCATAAATAGCTCATCATATCTTCCATGTTGACTGTGATTTGTAGGAAATTATTATTAAAATGACTAAAAGTTGGTTTAGTTAATATATTAAGATGATTTTATGGCTATAAAAGTTTGTCCAGATTGCTTCAAAATAAGCATTAACAATGTAAATATTTTACAAGTAATTTTCTATTTTTCACAACTAAGAACATTTTAATTTTTGCATGCTTTTTTGACATTTTAGTCCCGTTATCTGTGTTTTCACAGAACAGTGTTGTCAAAGCTTTTTCTGTCGCTCAGTTGGGAGGAGCAGCGATGCAAGATGTCAGCAATGACATAACCTTTACTCAGAATAGGGAGGAAATAGGGCACCGTGCCAGCGTGACACGCAAACTGCGAATGACTCACTTTGGGAAGTGACTCATATATTACAAAATGACAAAGATTACACGGTAAAACAATAACATACTTCATCAAAATCATGTTGCACAACATGCATGTGCTTTCTGTTGGCTCAGGCTGATCCTGTTCCTGCCAAGATGTCATGCGCCTTATGCAGCATAATATAAATGAACTGAGGTTCTTTAAGAGCACATGATTATTAACCTTGAAGATCTTATATTTGAGGCTTCACATGAACAAAAATGCAGTGTATAGATGCAGAGAAAAACTGCTGGATGACAGTGAACAGCCACTGCTGAGTTGGGTTGATTTCCCGTGGAACTACTGTTTGGCATGAAGGTGACCTTCTGCCTCAATGGAAGGTCTATTAATGGACATGACAGCTCTGCACTTCTGCAGCTCTTTCTGGAACATGTAGGGAACTCGGTGCATGTTCAAGTTGCTCATTTATAAATAAATAAATAAATAAATAGTAAAATAAGGGGCATCAACTCCGCCATCAAGCAATCAAAGCTAAATGTAAATTCACAACAGTAATTTGAATGTCACTTTGAGGACACGGTTGCTGAACACATTTAATTAATGTATGTGAATAACCTGCAGCAGTCGGAAGATTAACACCAATTGCATGTGACGTGTGTACATGTGAGTTCAGTGCACAAGCACCCAGCTAACCATCCAGCCGTCACGCATCCATCACCAGGAGCCTTCTGGAAACTAAACTTTAAATGTGACCTGGATTTAACCTTTTCCTAACTTTAAATTTACATCACCGTTTTAAAAATGGTATAACTCACACTGCCGCAATGTCACTGAACAGATTTATGTTTCCACAAAACATGCATGCATATTACCCTTGGCTTGTTCTCCTCTAATCCCTTCCCTCATTCAAGGCCCTCCATCTCTCTTCATAAAATGGCTCTTGAATTAGGAAGATCGGAGGAAGAAATATGGGTCTTAAAATAGCTCATTTATGCATAAAACTTTCATGGACTTTTATTACTTGGGCTGCACAGTGCTGGATTATTAGATGAATAAAGTTAAACGATATTTAGAACTATATTTTTACATTTTTCCAAATTGGGACACTGGAAGTGTCTTGAATGGAGTCTGATGATGGTCAGTAACAAACAGTAGGTTGAAAAAAAAAAAAAAAGGTAGTTTATTTGTTTCCTATTCCTTGACAACTAATAAGCCCTCAAAATAAATAAAAGGCAAATTAGCTTTTTTTTCTGAACAACTTTCAATTCTCAACCAATGTTTCTTGGTTCTAAACTTTAGGATTTATAAATGGTTTATAGCAGTTTATACACTGATTTTTGTTGTTGTTGAAAATTTAGAATTTAAATTAAGACTGAAGAAAAAGAAAAAAAAACACTGGCTTTGCTTTTAATGAAGGTTAATCATGCTATATTGAAAGTTCTGACTTTAAGTGTTTTGAAGAAATTGCTGACAAAACATGTTTAATTTTGATAGGGTATAAAATATTTGAGCATACAGTCGTGTATGTTAGTGGAACCAAATTCTTCTGCTCTGTACTGACCAACTGACCAACCGTCATCCGTCCATCCATCTGTCCATCCATCATCTTCCGCTTATTCCAAAGTCGGGTCTCAGGGCAGCAGCTGGAGCAGAGAGGCCCAGACATCTCTTTCCACAACCACCTCTTCTGGGAGGACTCCAAGGAGTTCCCAGGCCAACAGAGAGACATACTGTATTTTCCGATGTATAGGTCACACCTTTTTATGTTTTTTTTTTTCAAGGCCTGCGACCTATACACCAGTGCAACCTATTTATGGATTTTTCCCATATTTTTAGACCAATTTTTGCCTCAGTTATGACTGTTTTTCACTTTGGCAGAAAATGGTGCAGTACCACTTTCGGCCGCTAGGGGGCTTAGTGCAGTACCAGCTTCGGCCGCTAGGGGGCGCAGTGCAGTACCACTTTCAGAGTAGTAAACCGACCGTTTCCAGCTCGTGTCCGAAAAAAGCTCCTCTGCTCGGACTGACTCTGTCGGCCTCCTGGTCTGGATGTAACTTCTGTTAGCTCTGTTTGTTTGCTGTTTGTTAGCAAGATAAGTCAAGAACCACTCAGCGGATTTTTCTGAAACTTACAGAATGGAATCACAGTGTGGACGTTTACAAGTGAGTACGTAGCTTTATTAGATGTTTGAGATAAAAAAAAAAACGATCTTTTTGTAGCATTTAGCTTCTGTTAGCTTCTGGTGTTAGCTTCTGTTTACGTTATAAATAGCTTCGAAACCACTCTGTGTATATTTTTTCTGCTTACAGAGTGTAATTATAAGGCTTTAATGTACGTAACTATGGTCTGGAGAAAACATTTGACATAAAATTCGATTTTTTATTCGTGTCAGAGGCGGACTCGTCTCGTGTTAGCCTTCGTTTTATTTCTGTTTACTTCTGTTTACGTTATAAATAGCTTTGAAACCACTCGGTGTATATTTTTTCTGCTTACAGATTGTAATTATAGGAGCTTTAATGTACGTAACTATGGTCTGGAGAAAACATTTGACATAAAATTCGATTTTTTATTCGTGTTTTCAGAGACGGACTCGTCTCGTGTTAGCTTCTGTTAGCTTCTGTTTATGTTATAAATAGCTTCGAAACCAATCGGTGTATATTTATTTCTGCTTACAGAGTAATTATAAGGCTCCAATGTACTTAACTATGTCCTGGAGAAAACATTTGAGATGAGATTCGATTTTTTATTCGTGTTTTCAGAGACGGACTCGTCTCGTGTTTAGCTTCTGTTAGCTTCTGGCAGACATTAGCAGCAGAGCTAAACACTCGGTCCATATTGCCGGGTTGACTCAGCGGTCACGCGGCGCGTCAGCGGTGGATGACGCGTTACGTCGGCGGTGACGTAGGTGCGACCTATACACCGGTGCGACCTATTCATGGATTTTTCCAATTTTTTGGCTATAATTGGACACTGCGACCTATACAACGGTGCAACCTATACAACGGAAAATACGGTAGTATCTTTATGGTCTCTCCAGCATGACCTGGGTCTTCCCCGGGGTCTCCTCCCAGTCGGACATGCCTGGAGCACCTCCCTGGAGAGGCTTCAAGGAAGCATCCTTACTATGCCCGAACCAACTCAACTGGTTCCTCTTGATGTGGAGGAGCAGCGGTTCTACTCCGAGTCTCTCCTAATAACTGAACTTCTCACCCTAAGGGAGAGTCCAGCTACCCTGCAGAGGAAACTCATTCCAACTGCCTGTATCTGCAACCTCATTCTTTTGGTCACTGCCCAGAGCTCGTGACCACAGGTGAGGGTAGGAACGTAGACCGACCAGTAAACAGAGAGCTTTAACTTACAGCTCAGCTTTCTCTTCACCCCAACAGACCGGCACAGTGCCCGTAATACTGCAGACACTGCACCAATCTGTCAATCTCACGCTCCATTCTTCCCTCACTCGTGAACAAAACCCTGAGATACTTGAACTCCTCCACTTGAGGAAGAACCTCACCCTCGACCTGAAAAGAGCAATCCACCCTTTTCCGACTGAGGACCATGGCCTCAAATTTGGAGGTGCTGATTCTGCTCTGGACTAAATATTCAAAATGTTTCAAATGAAAATCAACAAATTAAGGTTTTGCTCAGCTGCACAGTCCCATTAGCTTTAAATGCCATTTAGATGCAAAGTGCCTTTGAGAGGAAATGGTGTTTGAGAAACACAGCAGAAGAGCTGGAAATGTCTCCCTGCAACCAAGAAACCACTGAGATGTGGGAAAGTTCAGCAACAATGAAGTTAACTCTAAATATTCGAGAGCACCTTCTTAGTCCATTCTTCTGTGGGACTCTGTGATTCCATTGTTACCCTGATGGATTTATCCACAAAACCATTGATGGCTTTTCCTATTTGTTCAGGCAAACAGCCACAATAAGCATTTCATTAAAGTTTATCTTCCATGAAATGGGTGTTTTTGTTTCCATTCCTGAGAAACATTTGGAAACTGTCATAAAAAAGCGCTAGACTCTAAAATCGACACCCGACATTGTTTATACTCATACATACATGTGCAAAACAAACATGCATCTGTGCACACTTACGTTGGCTTGGACGCCTCCGCTTGGTCAGTCTGGAGCTTCTGGCCTCCCTCCACCTCCATGGTGCAGTAAACAATCCTGTTCGGAGCCAACGACTTCAGCCCCTGCACTTCCATGATCACCACCTGGTAAGCACAGGAACCTCAGAGAATGTTGCAGAGGAGAAGTGATTCATCTCTTGAGAGCAAAGGAGTCGGCGAAATACAATCCGAGCCAACGACTGGTTACCCTCACAGCTACCGTCTTCACTGCACAATTGATTCTGGCTGATTTTCAGCCAAAAGAGTCAGTGAAAAGTGTAACTATCCTCCCAGGACACTGCACCTCCCGATCCACGAGCCTGCTTGCAGACATAATCTGCCACGTACACTCTTACACCTTCTCTTGAAAAGCTCAGGGATTACAATGTAGCACTGCTTTCGCCAAGAGTGCCAGTTAAACTGTGACTGTGAATTTCAATGAGACAGCCTGAAGCAGAAATATGTGTCAGCTGGATAAGAGTTCATTTTTAGTCAAACTTTCCACTCAATCGTTTGCCCTCATGGCACTGCTTTATTTCATTGCCTGCTACAGTTTGTTCATTATCTTTATCAATGCAGCCGTTTTAAAGATGCATTTGGGGTTGAGTGGGAGTAAACAATCGCGACAGATCGACAAACATAAAATTGCGCAATAGTGGATCTGCATGTTAAAACGTTTGAGCAGATTATTTAAAGGAAATTCTTTGTGGATATTTACTGTTTAAGACTGAACTAGAACAAACTAAAAAATCTGTTTCTGAACTTGTTATTTTCAATAGATGCGAGAGAAAAAGAGTCCAGATATTTCAGAATCGGATCTGGTGACATTCCCTCCGTCGCAATAGTGGGGAACTTTTGTGGTTTTGGTTAGGACATGGTATGGACTGAAACCACCAATCTATACTGGTTGGCATTTTCAGCATAGCCTTATTTTTTCATAGTTTTGTTCCACGATCAACGTTAAAATCTCCTTCACCGAGTTGCTTGCTTATGGTAGAGTCTGAAAGTGTCTTAAAACTGTTTGGTTACTAAACTTACTAATAAAATGTCAAACTGTTCAAACTTTGACTTTATCTCCTTTGTGATAGTCGTTAATGGAAACATCAGTTTGTTAGTTGTATTTCTGTTGCTTTTAGTCAAGCACACTGTATACAACAAATGCTTTTTAAAAACAATAGATGGTCCCTTTCTATCATGCAGATGCTGCATGCACGATGAATGCAGCTGAGCGGGCTTCAGGGTTGCCATATAAATTTAAAATGTCTTAAATAACCCCTCCTTTTCTGTGCATGTTTAACAAACACAGCCCACAACTCATCTTGGAATATCTTTACCGACCAC
Source organism: Garcialebias charrua (assembly GCA_038048925.1). NCBI lineage: Eukaryota > Metazoa > Chordata > Actinopteri > Cyprinodontiformes > Rivulidae > Garcialebias > Garcialebias charrua. The sequence continues at coordinate 4,578 of JBBPBX010011357.1, read as the reverse complement.
ATATGACAGTGTAGGTCAAAATACTATAATTTTAAAGCGACAGTATAGTTCATAATTTCTTATCTGGCATCCCGACTGACATGGAAACTA